>RPOG01006818.1:0-21578 GCA_008086565.1 Thalassoma bifasciatum
GAGAGTGCCGGGGAGAGAGGAGCAGGAGGAGGAGGAGGAGAGGGAGGAGGAGGAGGAGGGAGAGGAGGAAGAAGAAGAGGTGTTCAGCTGCATGACAGAGAAAATGATGATGGAGAGATTCAGGGAAACAGCATCAGAGAAAAAGCAGCTGCTGCTCCGATCAGACACCGGAGAGACGGTGCAGAGAGAGAGAGAGAGAGAGAGAGAGAGAGGGAGAGAGAGAGAGAGAGAGAGAGAGAGAGAGAGAGAGAGAGAGAGAGAGAGAGAGAGAGAGAGAGGCTCAGGTCCTTGACTGGTCCAGAAAAATGTATATAATATTTAAATATCAAACACTCTGTACACTTTTAATTATATTTTTTTTACACTTTAACCCTGTAAAGCCTGACCTATCAAAAATAGTCAGAAAATTCCGTTTTTTTGGGACTGAGATGTTTATGAACCCTTTAACCCTGTGGTGCATAGAAGTCACTACAGAAGACACCTATGTAAAGTTATTTACTCCTCAATTCAATGGTTCATGTGGTGGAAATTCATATTAGCCTGTTTCAGGATATTTTTATTCTTCTTAGGCCTGAAAAAATGTTTCAATTTTTTTCCCCCCAAATATTTGAGGGTGAAAAAGCTTATAAACTATAAATTATTCAGTGTTATTATGAATGGAAGCAAGTTAAAGAGTTTTTCAAAGCATTAAAAAAAGATTTATGAAATTACCAATAAAAAAGGAATAGAAAAGAAGTCAAACAAACAAAAAAAAGTCATATTTACATTAAGTTCACACTGTTTTATGTTGAATGCTCAGTTACAAATATGAAAAAAAGGGTTTTTTTTAATGCCTGACACTGACTTTCATAATTCATGCATCAGAGGGTTAACAAAATACACAAAAAATATTGCTTTATCATTTCATTAATGATATATTTCTTGTATCACATTTGACACACTGGACAGTTTTATGTTCTATTTTAACTCATTTATGAAAGATTTTTAGTAAATATGCATTTATTTCATGCAGAAAACACTTTAGCGTAAAATGTAACTATTTTGATGTTATTCTTGCTGCAACTTCTTGAATATAAAGCAAATATTTAAAAAATATTTTTCACTGGTTTTTAAAGAAACATTTTATTATTTTGATGGGATACAGGTCTTTGAACTCATGTATCAAATACGATAGGTTTGGCTTTATAGAGTTCAAGTTAATAATTGTAATTATAATTTTTTGAATTATACTGGGGAGGGGGGGGTAGAAAGAGATATTGATCATAAGTAAAATACAGGGTGTCCACAAAGTCTCTTTAAAATTTAAAAATATATCAAAGAGACAACTGATAACATTTGGATATCACTCTGTTCTTATCCCTCTTGAGAAATTGACTTATAACCTTTTGCTTTTTCATTTATTTTATGTGTGAGCTCTTTGTTAAACCGTCTCCTGTTGTTTTTTTATTTTCATTTGCTTAGTTTGTGTATGAACATGTATTCACCAAAATTTTGATTAACGTATACAAAACCCAAAACATGTTTACTCCCAATTCAAAATTAAAGACACCCATTTACTCTATTTATCCCATATAGATTTTCAGAAAAAACAACTCACCGCTGACACTCAAAAAATAAATGAAACTTACATCTTAACAAATCTTTATTGATGAAACCTTTACTGTAGTGATCAGGTTGGTCTCATGAAGAGCTTCGGAGTTTAAATACAAACACTTAAAAAAATTAAAACACTTAAAATATTAGAACACTTAAAATAAAAAAACAGACTTGATCACAGGATGGATTAAATATTCAGACTCATGACATTAAAACAGAGAAATGATTGTCATGAATGATCATTTTGAGTCCTTTCATTTAACATTGCAATACAACAGAGGATTATGGCCACAATAATAAATATATATATATCGAGATAAAATGCATTAATTTATAAAAATTAAAGTTACAAAAATAGAATTAAAATAATTTTGATATGTGATCAAAGTCTTGATGTTCTGACATTTGAAACATGATTATAGAATAATAAGGTCATAATTGTACAGTTTTTAAAGCCATAAAGTAACAAGTTTTAAGTTTCTACAAAATGATGTGGCATCATATTCAAACTTTATAGTCTGAATTTCAACTCTATACAAACTATTTATCCGTATCATCTTTAATGTCTCAAAATAAAGACTTTTATAACTTAAATGGCATAACTTTACAACCTAATCTCAACTTAAATGTTTTTAATTTTATCTATCACTGTGGCCCTGATCCTCTGCTGTAACTTAATACTTATAAAGACAACAAAATCATTCAAATGATCCACGTTTTCAATATTTTACAGGTTCACTTGAGTTACAGACAAAGTCAAGTTAAATAATTTTAGAGTTATAGAAGTTCAAGTTAACCAAAATAAGTCGGAGACAAATCGTCCTCTTGTTTTGTGTCAAAACAGCATAAAATAGTTATTCTCGATTAAAATCTTGGAAATTCAACTCTGCCTGTTACCAGGTAACTTTCTCTTTTAAAAAATAAAATAGCTGAATAAGAAACAAACATCAATTCATATTTTTTCTAAAAACAGCTCAGTAAACTGTAAATGTCTGCATTGATAATTTCACCCCCTTCGACCAATCACAGCTCCAGCTTCATGTTGCTGTCTTCTCATTGGCTGTTTGGAATGAATCTTTATCCTCTTTGCTCTTCATCGCCATCTTCTCCGCTTTCTCCATCGCACGTTTCTTCGACCGCCTCATCAGGCAGCATTTCACCGTCACCGCGACGATGACCAACAACACCACAAACGCTGCCACAGCGATCAGCACAGGTAGAAGGAAACCTGACAACAACCCCTGGTCCGCGGTCGCTGAGTCCCTGCAGGCGTCTGAGTCCTCGTCGTGTTGTTTCCCGTTTTCATCGGAGCACACGCACCTGAAGGAGCCGACGGTGTTCAGGCAGTCGCGTCTGCAGGGGTTTCCCACGCTGCACTCGTCGATGTCCACGCAGTCTCCTAAAGCGTTCTTCTGGAAGCCGCGCTCACAAGGGACGCACACGGCGGAGAAGTTAGCAGGAGAGTCGTCCAGTAGTCGCCAAATGGTTGGTTGACCCCAACAGTGGAGCTCCACCAGGACAGACGACCAGCACTCTGCTTTAATCAAGCTGCTGTTGACCGGGTCCAGGATGATGGAGCGGATACTGGGGAAGTGTGTAGTTTTGGGGTGTTCACAAGAATCCTTCCCCTTCACTGGGTCTGAATCCGGTTCCTGAGGTTCAGGGTCTAAGTAAGTGTAGTTAACGCCAAGTTCAGTTTGGGTAGAAGGTTCCAGCTTTGGCGTTCCAGGTCTGAGGTCAAGTTTTTGTGTTGTTGGTGCAGCTGGTGTTGCAGGTTGAGGTGTTGGTGTTGTGAAAGGTTCAGGGAGAGTTTGTTCTTCAGGTTCTTTGGGTTTAGCAGTGGTCTCTTTCTCCTCGGTTGTTTTATTGGACGGCTTACAGATGAACTGGTAACTGGTCTTACAGGAGTCCGCTATCAGACCCCACTCGATCACAGACGTCCCGTCAAACTCCCCCTTCAGCGCGGCGCATCGTGCAGAGGTACAGGTGGCTTGTGGCTCCACAGCCCATCGGCTCACCTCTGACTCCTCGCTGTCGTCGCGAGTCCACCTGAAGCCTCTGAGTGGCAGCGTGGGGACGACGCAGCTGTTCTTCATCTTCCTGAGCCCGACCCAGAAGGTGAAGTTGCTCTGAACCAGAGCTGGCAGGGATTTGGAGATGAGCTGGAGGATGTCAGAGACCTCCTGCTGGGTGGAGACGGTGGTGAGGGCACAGACCTGCAGGGCCTGGTCGAAGCTGGTTGGCAGAGAGTGGACGGTATAACGCGGTGGTTGAGCTGGATCAGCTGAGACGCTCCTGAACACGATGACGACCATCCAAAGGTGAATCCAGGTGGAGCAGAATCCAGACTCCATCTTCTCTAACTCTGCCCGCTGTGGCGATGACGTCAGTCTGTGGAAAGAAAAGAGAAGGCTGCTCAAAACACTTGTTATAGCCAAACATACCATATTTGTTACACAAGTTCAAAGATCTCTATCTCATCAAAGTGATAAATAGTTTCTATAAAAACCTGTTAGAAATGTTTTTAGAAACACATTCCACCACCTTGAGGATTGTCATATCACTACAGTCGGCTGAAGTTGTATTTTAGCCTTTTTCAAAATCTCATGAAATCATCCACTCACATATTTTCAGGAAAATCATTGCTTGATTTTCAAGAAGTTGCAGCAAGAGAAGCATCAAAGTAGTTACTTAAAAAAAAAAGGTGTTTTCTGCATGAAATGAATACACATTTACTAAGAAAACTTCTATAGAATAGTTTGCGAAACTGTCCTGGGTGTTAATTGTGATACAAGAAATATATCATGAAAGAAATGAAAAAGCAGTATTTCGTAACACTTTCGATTAGGGAACACATTCATTGATTTGTAGCCAATAAGTAATAAATACAAGTTAATATATGGAAAAGTCTGGATTCATGATGCAATAGAGGTAGAATAAGGGGTTAATGCCTGCTTGATAATTACTAATTAGGGGCTAGTAAGCTACTTATATGCATGTTAATAAGCACCTAGTTAATGGTGAATATGTGTTTCCTAATCTAAAGTGTTACCCAATATTTTTTGTGAATTTTCTCAAAAGGGTTAATAAACATCTCTGCTCCAAAAAAAAAAAAAAAAAAAAAAAAAAAAGGATTTTTCAGACTATTTTTTGATGGGTTGGGCTTTACAGGGTTAATTCAAATAGTGGCCAAAGTTGCTCTGTTATGAGTTTATTTATTTAAAACAGGGACGATACATATTAATGAACATATACATGTAAATATGCAAGATCATAGCCAACAGCTAATTTCCATTTTTAGTCCCTTTGGCAGGTTGATGTCAACAACATTAAATACTAAAATCTATAACAGAAAGTCATTAAGTCATTAAGTACTTTTTATTATTATTTTGCACAGAAAATAATGTATAACAAATGTGATAAGAGTATGTTTCACTGTACTCTAATTCCAATGCAGAAGAAAGTTGAAGATCTCTGCAGTTTGGTGTCTGGAAAAAATATTGGTATCGGTTAATGGCTTAATGAGTCGTTAAATATTAATAGATTTCTGCCAAGAACTATCCACAATGTTTAGAGGCTATGAGCTGTATCATATAAAGATATAAAGTCTTTTTGCATTATAAAATCCTCATTTATCAAACCGAAATACAGAAACTTGACATCATTGGCTATCCCTGAACTAAAAATCTTTTCCAGTGTTACATAAAACTGAACCAGAAATACTTGAATTTTCAGACATTCAGACAGATTTTAAACTCTTATTTCTTGATACGCAGATGATTCTCTCATTTGTGTTCCTGTTTTCTCTGAGAACTACTTCAATGCTCTTCTTCCCTCAGTGCTGAAGTAACACAACCCCTGCAAATCATTTTCAGTACCCTGAAATGTAAATGAATAAAGATTGATGATAAATCATTCATTCCACACGAGCCAATTAGCATTGAGATCCTCTGGTGATGTTTGACCTTCGCTCATGTGGGAAATTCAACGTAAATTTATTGCATCTGTGTGTTAGTGTAACAAGCTTCCCCTCACGATGCAGTCAACTAGCAAATTAAAGAGGGGGACTAATTTAATTCACGCCTGGCGTGAACACGAATACTTGATGTGGGAGGGGTCAAGCTCTTGGTTTGAGTTATTATCACAGTTCACCTTTGATACCATCTTAGCGCTAGGGGAGACTGGGGAGAGCTGCAACGGTTTCAGTCTGGACCCTGTACCTGTGTTTATAGTGTTATACACTGCCTGGCCAAAAAAAAAAGTCAGCATCAAAAAAAAAGGTCATATACTCTAATATTTCATTGGACCGCCTTTAGCTTTGAATACGGCATTTGCTGTGGCATTGTTTCAATAAGCTTCTGCAATGTCACAAGATTTATTCCCATCCAGTGTTGTATTAATTTTTCACCAAGATCTCGCATTGATGATGGTAGAGTCTGACCGCTGCACAAAACCTTCTCCAACACATCCCAAAGATTCTCAATGGGGTTAAGGTCTGGACTCTGTGGAGGCCAATCCATGTGTGAAAATGATGTCTCATGCTCCCTGAACCTCTCGTTCGCAATTGGAGCCCGATGAATCCTGACATTGTCATCTTGGAATATGCCTGTGCCATCAGGGAAGAAGAAAT
Organism: Thalassoma bifasciatum; assembly: GCA_008086565.1. Lineage (NCBI taxonomy): Eukaryota > Metazoa > Chordata > Actinopteri > Labriformes > Labridae > Thalassoma > Thalassoma bifasciatum. The sequence goes on from RPOG01006818.1 coordinate 6,227, forward strand.
CCATTGATGGAATAACCTGGTCATTCAGTATATCCAGGTAGTCAGCTGACCTCATTCTTTGAGCACATACTGTTGCTGAACCTGAGCAACTGCAGCAACCCCAGATCATAACACTGCCCCCACAGGCTTGTACAGTAGGCACTAGGCATGATGGGTGCATCACTTCACCTGCCTCTCTTCTTACCCTGATGCGCCCATCACTCTGGAACAGGGTAAATCTGAACTCATCAGACCACAAGACCTTCTTCCATTTCTCCAGAGTCCAATCTTTATGCTCCCTAACAAACTGAAGCCTTTTTTTCTAGTTAGTCTTACTGATTAGTGGTTTTCTTAAAGCTACACAGCTGTTCAGTCCCAATCCCTTGAGTTCCCTTCGCATTGTGTGTGTGGAAATGCTCTTACTTTCACTATTAAACATAGCCCTGAGTTCTACTGTTGTTTTTCTTCGATTTGATCTCATCACAGTGAGCGCTGATCACGATCATTCAGGATTTTTTTCCAGCCACATTTCTTCCTCGAAGACGTTTGTTCCCCACTATCCCTCTAGTTTTTGCGTTGGACAGTTCTTAACCCAATTTTAGTAGTGTCTGCAATCTCCTTAAATGTTTTCTCTGCTTGATGCCAATGATTTGACCCTTCTCAAACAGACTAACATCTTTTCCACGACCACAGGATGTGTCTTTCCACATGGTTGTTTAGGAAATGAGAAGCAACTCATTGCACCAGTTGGGGTTAAATAACTTGTTGCCAGCTGAAAGATAATCATCCATGCAGTAATTATCCAATAGGAGGCTCGTACCTATTTGCTTTGTTAAATCCAGGTGCCGATTTTTTTTTTGGCCAGGCAGTGTATTTACATCAGGTATCAGGCATCAAATACAACATTTTCAGTTTCTGGTATCAAAGTGTCTGTTATTTGTCTTATTCATCAGACTGGAAGCTCCTGTCACTGTGCAAATGTGACTGAGTTGCAACACTGAGTGTGTAATCCAGTGTGAGATGAGATTAACAGAGGAACATTAGAACGATGTGAAATGAAATCACCTTTACACGTTCAGTGAAAAGTGTCAGAATAAATAAAATCAGTCCCCGTCCTGTCAGCCACAGTGACAGAACACCGTGTGCCAGCTTCACACGCTGTGACTCGTGCTGAGACGTCAGTGATACAGGGACTCAAACAAGCGTGGGATTGAATATTTCACACACAAGTTCAGGACAGAGTGACAAAAATAGAGCTAAAAAAAAAAAACTCCCAAAAAACTCAAAAACAAGACTCACACAGGGGGAGACATCAGTTACACAAAAAAACAACATGTGAGTGCAAATCCAGGATGAGACTCAAGCCCTCAGGATTTAGAGCAGGAGACAGATTTCAGGAGTATGAAAGTGTGTTTTCTAAATGTTTTAGTAGTGTATGAGATTTTAAAAGAATGAGATTTGTAGCCTTGGTCTGAATAATTTCTGAGGAAAATAGATGGATGAGAGAGTGAACTCTAGATATTTAGTTAAAGTAAGACAGAGGGAAATAAAGGGAGCATCAGTAAAACGGAGAGACGAGGGTTAAAGGTGGAGAGTTAAAGGAGAGGAAAGGAGGAATCTTTGTGGTTCCTGTCAGGATGTCTCATGGATCTTTATCTCTTTAATTCTCTCTGTTAACACTCTTTCACATCTGAAGTTCCAGCAGGTTTTCTGACCCTTCTCTGAAACTCTCTCCTCGTCCTCTTCAACACAAAACTGACTCACCCAGCTCCTTCGATTCTCCTCTTCTTCTTCCTCCCCCTGATGTCTCCTCTTCCTCTCCCTCACCTTTGTTTTCTCCTCCTGGTGGTTTCTCCTCAACAGTGGCTCCACTGACAGACTGACCACCGGCCTCACCCCTGTGTGTGTCCCTCCTCCTCCTGCTGCTGCTCCCCCTCCATCCCCCCGGACCTCCCCGGCCCTCCTCTCCTCCAGGACAGGAAGTGTGTTGTGTCTTGATATGGCGAGCTCGTTTCCTCCAGAGAAACTCGGTCGCTCGCTCAGAGAGACCAGAAACAGACTCCAGAGACCAGATTACAAAACTGCTCTGTCGTCTCCACCAAATCTCAGCCAGAATTTAAGCATTTTTCAAAGTCAGATCAAACAAAATCCACCCTGTTTAAAGACAAGTGATGATGTGATTTCACCTGAGCAGGTGGGAGATATAATGAACAACTTCTTTGCCAAATTAGGACCAGTTTACTGGACAAAAGCAAAAACAACAGCTGATATATTACTCAATATTACTCAATCACAAGTAAAAGTACAGAGTATTCGTCAAAAAAACTACTCAGATCATTAGTTACTTTTAACTGGTGATGTCACTGTCACCTCTAAATTATGTGTTTTGCTTTACCGATATTAAAACGCTAACAATCAATAATCGTTAATAGCTGATAAGATAGAAAACAAGTGTTTTTCGCTCATTTTGACCGGCTGTTTTTTTGTCTTTCTTTTTCTCATTTTAAGTTTTTATTTCCTTATTCAACAAAGGTCTCAGGCAGACAAAAAACAAAATTAGATGAGGTGCAGCTGCTGCCACGACTTTGAATAAAATATCCATGAATACATTTTTAACGGGTTAAATTCTTGACACAAAATCAATGAATGATCAATCATTAACATCCATTCACATTTTTTGTTTTGTTTTTCATCCATATGTCCTGGTTTTCATTGGCTTGTTTGCTATAAAATCACCTTACAGGTTACAAAAATGCAGATAAAAGGTCTAGATATTAATGAAAATTGTACTCAGTGCTCAACTATGATTGTAAAAGGAACTAAGTAGATTACATGGCATAATGATTACTGAAGTACAAGTAAAAGTACAGACTTGAAAATCGACTCCTAAAAGTACAAGTACCCCAAAAAACTACTTAATTACAGTAATCTGAGTATTTTTAATGAATCACTTCCTGGGATTTGCAGATGTGTTCACATGAACCACACTCAACCAGTTCATCCTTAATCCAGTGGAAGTTTAAGTCCTTGAAAAGATTCTTGTGGTAAGTCAAACACTTGAAGAGATCTTTGCAGGAGTTTCTGTGTCCTGTAATGATTATGAGAGTCTGTAAGGAGGTGCCTGAGATATCGAAGATATTAAAGCGGTGACGGATGAATTAGACCATGAGGAAATCACAGGCTTCATTGATGCCATTTAATGGTCCTTGAGAGAGTCCCAAGCATCAATACAGAGATCAGAGTGGGATATTAGAGTATGAAATTAATCCTTAATTAAGTTTCTATGGTCGTTAAAGGACTTAACCTCTCAAGACCTGGCGTCCACATACAGTTGTGACTTCAAGTTTTGTGTTTTCATTCATATTTTCTGAGAAAAGGCCAAAAAATCAGAAATTCAACTGGAAGGTGTAAACTTTCAGGCACAACTGTAAGTGGACATTACATTTCTGCCTTTTGGAGCCATGAAACTTAATTTTTTAAAACTTTGATTGATAAGCCACATTAAGGGACCCTTCCAACGTCATCTTTTGGTGATGTCACAACCTTGCACCCATTTCAGTGAGAAAACAAGTGTAGTTATGGACAATAACACCTCTAACAAAAAACTCGAAGCTATCTAATTACACTAAAAACATAATTCCCTGTACAAAGACCAAGTTTAGGGCCAATCCCAATTCTACCCCTAAGCCCTTAGTTTTGTGCGCTCCGTCTAGTAAAGGGGTGTTCTCCAATTCTCCGTAAGGTTAAAGGGAAAGCCAGGACCTCACTCGAAAGAAAAAGGTACGAGAAACTTAAGCATAATTCTTTATATTCACAAAAATGACACTCATTTTTATAAGATAGTTGCTACTCCATCTAAATGTTAGCTATTTTTTCAATTGTTGTTTTTATTTTAAAGTCACTGGTTATAATGAGCCAACTTACACAGCTAACAACAGACCGTTATCGACCGTTATAGAGTAATGGATTTCACAACAGTGTGCTGCATTTCAAAAATGATTGAACATATTTACAAGACAGCCAAACTTTATTAATAAGCTCAATAAACTAATGTAGCTTCTTAATACTGAGATGCTTTTTGGGATTGGGATACTAATTAGGTCTTACTGGTCCCAAATAGCACAGAGAAATAAGAAATACACACCAAACAAGCACTTGGGTCTGAAGAGGTTGGAGAGAACCCTGGGTAGTTTCCAGGATACACCAAAGAGGTTTCAGTGGTCAAAAAGGAAATCCCATGGTACTTTGAGGTGACTGCAGGGGTCTTTGGGAGGAAGTGAGGGGTCACAAAAGAGAACAGTTCATCTTTAGGAGGTCTCAGGTACCTCAACGACAAAAGTTTCATCCGTGTGAATCCAGGAACTTCATCGCCGGGTGATTTTTAGTCGAGCATAATTTTCATTATGTTGCATTTGTCATTTTTAACTGGATCATCGGTCTTCACTGAAGTCACTGAAGTTTGGCGTGTTTCCCTGAAACTGTCCCTGTTTTCTTCAACGGGCACGTCTAAATTAGCCAGTCTAAAAAGTAGCAAATTTGCCAATTATATAGTTGGAAGTCCCAGATGTTACAATGATGCACATGGGCTGCCACTCTTGAGAGATACAGAGATGTTAACCTGGTTTTGTTTTGTTGTGTGACCTTATAATAATGCGTTGACTCTGGGCTAAAACCAGTCATATCTCCTTGTTGCTGAGTTCTCGTTAAAACTATAACCTGATGAGGCTGAAGTCCGTCTATGATGCAGTGAAACGCAGCGTGATCTACGAAGTATGAATCTGGTAGGAATTAAACTCCCAAATTTTGCCACTTAATTAAATAAGTTTTTCAAGTGGGCCTTAATACGCCGTCAGGTTTTCACCCCTCGTAAGAGGTCAAATATTTTTGCCATTTTTTATTAATGGAAAAAGTTTTAATTTTCTCAAAACCTTCACTGGGCATGGCTCACATGTCCAAAGAATGGGTAAACCAAAGATAAAACTTCTCAATTCAAGTATTTCATTTTTTTTTCGGATTTTTCATTGATGACTCCCTGATTTTTCTGTCATTTTAGAGCCATACTTTTGAGTCTGCGAGTGATCCCTTTTCTCGTTTAATGAGACTTAAAATATAGAAAAGTAAAGAAAAAAAGAGACATTCACTTTTCTGTGTATTGTTCTACTTCAATATATTTTGATGAGAAGTATTTTTACTGGGTATTTTATATTGGGTAAAATATACCCAGCAACAGTGATGGTGTTGTCATCTTAGCGATCGTGTTTCAGGGTTAAGAGCAGTTGGAAAGGAGTAAAGTGGTGTTAGTCACAACCTGATGACGCCTCCAGGAAAACTCAAAGAGACGACAAAGGTGCAGGAAACAAAGAAGATAGTGCGTCGTCCTTGAGGAGACTCCAGGAGTCTTTGAACAGATAAAAGTGATTAAAGGTTGAGGGTTTCCCCGTGGGCATTGAAGTGGTGATGAGTTCTTAAAAAGAAGCTCAATGATGTGAAGAAATGTTGAGGAGGATTTAAAACCTTGAACCTTTTGGGGAGTTCTTGAAAGCTTTGAAGATCCTTTTTATTGTTTCTTTAACAAAATGTTTGAAACTTTGTCTTGGAACTCCTGGACTAAAGGGTAACAGGTGCATTCGGAAGTTTTTTATTTTTTCTTGTTGAGCCTTGAAAGGACCTTGAAAATGTTCCAGGAGCCAACAGGGTGTTGTTTACTTCCATAAAGTTTCAGAATTACATTTCACTTTTCAGTCATCAAATCAATTTGAGTTTTCATTTTGTTGTGAAAGTCTTTGATCTGACGGGAAGTGTGTGTGATTAACGCACTGCTACCGAACACACACCCACTCACAGCAGAATTGTATTCAAACAAATGATGGAAACACACACACACACACACACGCACACAGACACAGTGGATGATGATTGTTGTCACGGTGACCCAGATGCTTCCTGCTTCCTGGAGGAAGTGAGTGAAGAATGGCAGGAAGTGGAAGGTCGAGAAGAGTGGAGCTATGGCGAACCTCCGTTGTCGTGGTAACACAGAAAGGGACTGTCTGACTCTGTGAGTGTGTTTGTGTGTTTATCCTCATCAGATTGGATCTCTGAGCAACTTTCTCCTGATTGGATGAATTTTAAACCTGCTGTGACATCATCATGCTACAGTGACAGTTACTCAGCCTGAGACAGACATGAACTTTTTTACCACACACACACACACACACACACACACACACACACACACACACACACACACATACACACACCTGTTGGTTATTGATCAGGTGTGGTGCTGCTCTCAGTCAGAGGTTGAGCCCTAATGAGGAGAAAATGACTTCCTGTGGAGAGCCAGTCACATTAAGAAAATAAAAGCCTCTATATTCCATAGTTTGTTGTTTAACCTGTGGTCCTGGCCCTTCAGGGGGTCACCTGGGGCTGTTTCAGGGTCTGCATCTCCATTGTTTAACCGAGTATTATATCACAGACGTTCCAATAGGAGCATCACCTGTGCGGCTGTCTCCATGGTAATGCTGCTGACACCTGAAGCTGTGCTTGTCTCAGCTGATGGAGGGGCAGCACTATGGCAACAGAGTCAAGGAGGAGGCTCATTGTCATGGTAACGGAGTTGAAGAGGAGGTTGGTTGGTTTGTGTGAGGACAGAAAGACAAAAGGGAAGGTAAATCAGGATACGGAGGCCGATCCGACCGGGGCACGGAGACAGTCGGCGCAGTCGTGTCATAGTTGGGGGCGGAGCTTCTTGTGGAGGAAAACAATAATTTTCTCTGCAAATGCAAGGAATTTAAATTCATAATTGATTCATGTTTTTGCTACTGTGCTGTTTTACATCGTGTTTTTATTCTCTGTACAGCATCTTTGAGGGTCCAGAACAACACTTATATATAAAATGTTTTATAACTATTATCATTGGGTCACTTAAGGATAAGACTTTTGAATATGCCATATTTAAAATACTGAAAATAAGGATGTTTATTTGACCATTGTTCAAACATTTGGAGTGCAGTGTAGACATGCATCCATGCAAAAAAAAAAAAAACAGTTAAAAGGACAGCCTTGAAAAATTGTATAATTAATATATTTCTTAAACATTGCTAATACTTCAACAAGTATCAGTACATTACAGTAGTTAAAAAATTGGTTTGATTGTAAATATGAGAAAGACTTAATCAGCTTCCAGGTGTTTCATTAGGTTCCTCAGATCTTTCTGGTTGATCGTTTTTGAGGTGGCTTCAAAATAAAAGTCCCAAAATTGTGTTTTCTTGATAATCGCCCCAAATTATATTTCATATTATGGACATTTTTGAACAACATTCATTTGTATATTTCCATGGAAATATAAGTTCAGATTTTCCATAATTCTGTTTGTGAATGCAACATGTCAGTAACCATACCAAATAGGGCAATGTGTATATTTAAATTGATTTCAAAGTGATTTTACACTGGCTCAATGGGAAAAAGTAGGCGTCATGTCATTGACTTTATTACTTTTAAATCAGAGCCAGAGAGTCGCCTTATTTTGATTGGTTGGTGACTAAACTGTTTCTCTACTTTCAGCAATTTCTTTTCATATTTCAACCTCAGCATTTCAATGCATTTGCTGCAAGGAAATGCAACTTCTCTAGCTTTTATCATGACTCATTTTAGGTCAGAGCCAGAAAGTTGCCCTACCCCTTCTTGATTTTGATTGGTTGGTGAGTAAAAATGGACCTTGACAGAAGTTATAAAGAATTCAAAGGTTCTTTTATATTCCAACTAATCACACTGCATCAAAAAATATCATGAGAAGGAGAATGTTTTTTTGCACTTTGGACTTTTAATTGAATAGGTTGGTTCTGCCAGCACAAGAATCAAACTTTATAGACACAGGTAAGATGTTTTCCTTTTACTATGCGGATTTTTGGATAACTATATTACAGGGAAGATATAGGTCTTGTATTACTAAATAATTATCTGTTCAGTCTGAATCTTAGTTATAATTTGCCATTTCCCCCCTCCTTCAAGACTTAGACTTGCAGCCAAATTTTTTCACATTTCTTTTTTTTTTTAGATAAGTTTTGTTACATTCTTCTTAAAGTAATCAGTGTGAATTCCAGGACAGAAAAGAAAAATTCACTTTTGCATTAGAAGTCACTCCTTCATTGTAAACATTAAAAAAACATGTTTTTATCTGTGTGTGAATAAAACTTTCTGTGATTGGATGTAGAATAATGATCTGTCCTTCTCTGCATTTATTATTTGTCTCTTTCACGCCACAAAAAGAAACGTTATTTTTACACCTTCTCTATTGCTTTGTTCATGGAACAAATACCAAACAGGGACTTGGTGCCACCTTCTGTCTAAACTGCAGACTGTAAAAAAGAGTAACAGTGACTCAGGGAGGGTTGTTGTTTTTTTCTCCACAGCAGACTTTTATTACAAACAGCAGAATGAAAACTCTGCAGGACTTTTAGTGTTTTTTGTGCATGCAGAAGTAAGACATACAGGGAGTTATGGACAAACATGGTCAGAAAACAGCTTATCTGATGTCATCTGGCGACAAAACGACCATCACAAACACTCAGAGCTGCTCTGATCCGGGACAAACGTTTCAAACTGCTTAGAGGCTTTAAAGACACTTTAAATATATATCAGACTCTGTTATCAGATTATTTCAATAAGTTTGAGCCTTTCTGCTTCGTCCTGACTGTTTTTGTTCATCTGACTCATGAAAAAAGGCTTCAGATTTGTGCCTCAGTTTTATGTAAAATAATTATTATAATCATTATCACATCTTATAGAAACAAGTTTTACCGTTTGTAGGTTTCTGCTTCCTAGGTTTAGGTTTCTGAGGTCTCTAAATCTTAAAGAAAGTTCTTTGAGACACTGAACAATGATGATAATAAATAATATCTGCAGTCTTTTTGTTGCACACTGAGAGATTAAACTGAGACGTCCTGAAACAGAAGGAGCAACAGTCCTATAGTAGCTGTTTAAATTCAAAATATAGTGTTAATTCAGGAGACTCTTATTGTGAAGGAACCACAGATATGTCATGTGTGATTGATCTGATGGATGCTTGTTCATATCTAAAAGCTGCAACGAGAAATTGAAATGACCGGAAACAGATGTTATAATGTGGTTCACAAACACGGTTGATTGGCTCCTTCAAAATAAAACTTCCTGCCTTTTTAAACTGTGATGCTGACTCTTCAGATGATTTGATTTAAACTTTTTAAAGCCTGCAGTGGTTCCTTTACTTGAAAAGTTTACAAAACTGTTTTTCTGTGAACGGTCACAGCTCCTGTCAGTCAGATTTACTCATCTTTTTTTTAATATCTCAAACAAACGGAGCAGTCAGGACTCCGGGTGCGACCATACCCGGCCTTTGTTTTGATAAACGTAAAGACAGACTGTGCAAGCTTGTTGAAAAGTTGGTTGCTGTGGAAGCTCAGGCAGCAAATAAAAAAACAAGAGGAAAACATGAATAGGTGAGGCAACAGGTGAGGTCAGGCAGCGCTGGAGACGGCCAGTTTCTTCAGGTGATCCATGAACACCTGCAGGCTGACGTCATCGGTGAGGATGGGAGCTCCAGACTCCTGCAGGAAGAAGGAAACATCAGGACAGGTTCCACGCAAAGGGACTGAGGGTCAAAGGTCAGAGGTCAGACACTCACCTGGCCCCAGGCGTACATGTTGTTATGGGTCTGAGAGGGATTCACTTTGGAGAGCAGGAAACGAGCCTGGAAAACACAGCAGTCATCATCTTCATCATCAGAACTTTCTTCATCACCACAGTATGAGTGTGTGTGTCTGTGTCTGTGTGTGTGTGTGTGTGAGTGTGTGCTCTCTCACCTGGCTGCCTCCGTGCTCCGTGTCGATGTACCTGGGCATAGGGAAGCGCGTGTGCAGAAGCTCCTGAGCGTCATCTACGGGAGCCTGGAGGAGGTGTTTGAAGTTTTCATACTCTGGCATTTCCTGATAACCCGCCTTCCTCCACTGAGCCACCGTCTGACAGACAGAGAGCAGGAGGGACACACAGTTTAACAAATTAGTCACCATATTTACAGTTTATGTTCACACTATAATTAAAACCTGAGTGACTCAGCTGTAAATCAGTCATAAAAACTGTTTCCATATTAGTGCTGTAATGTTAATCTTTGTTTCCCTCCTGATATTTATGATTGATCACTGATCTAATCTACGGGTTAATGAGTTTCAAAAGAGGAGCTTCAGATAACCAGCTGCTGTTCAACCTTAACTACAGCTTATTAAGTTTAATTAAAAACAGAAGAGCAAACAGCTGATTAAAGCCATGTCCACATGAGCCAGGTTTCTGAGATACCACACAAATTTTTATTCATTTAAAGCTTTCATCCAAACAAAACAGTTTTATGTCACTAAAAAACTATCGTTCTTTTCTGGAAACCCCGGCTACAGTGAAAAATTTTGGAAAACTCTGGTTTCATGGTTTTTCTATTAAGTAATTATTGATTGACAGAGATGGGTATCATACACACAACTTTAGGGTAAGTAACAAATTATACCAACCAAAAGTCAGAGTCATACTAAAATCTGCATCTCAGTGCAGGGAGTTCTCGTGTGGAACCATCTGGGTGAGGAACTGAAGCTTCTCTGTTTTATCATCCAATTAATAAAAAATATTTAAAAGAAATTTGAAAACATAATATTTGGAGGCGAGAGACTGATGCTGTAAGTATGAAGTGAGAAAGGCAGAATTTACTCCTCTTTTATTGCACTTTTGTTCTTGTAAGGTGACCTCGAGTGCCATAAAAGGCGCCCTGAATAAAATGTATGATTATCATTTCTATTATTGTTATTATATTATTATTTTATGTTGTTGATTTATTTGATGGTGATTGTTTTACAATAAAATTTCATTGCGCATAAATGCTGCAGGTGTGTAAGTTTTAACATTGATGCAAACACTTCCTTCTTGCTTATTTCTTCAAGTGCATCCTATTATTACAGTCGAGGAGTAAACCTCTTTGTCTCTTTGTCAGGAGAGACGGAACAATAAGGATTCACTCTGATTGGCTGGTCTGAAAAACACAGCATCCTTTAGGCACACTTTATGATGGATAGTCCGAGTTAAGTACAGGTGATTTTTTGGTAACCAATCAGGTGTGAAGAAAAGTACTTAAAAAACCAATATTCGTTTTTGAAAACACCCAGCTACATGTGTTCAAGGCCTAAGTGTGTGTGTGTGTGTGTGCACCTGTCTGCGCGTAAAGGCTCATTCATGCTCAACGTTAAATACAGATACCCCCAGAGCGTTCTGTCTGTACTGTGAGTTAATTTTGTCCGTATTTCAGCACGTTTCCCCAAAGCTTACGGACACAGACAAAACGGGGTAGTACCACCACAAACTTTAGCGTCAGTGTTGCTGTTTCTCGCTGTGACGTAGCTCTAGTGAGACACAAAGAAGAATAAACAGTGGTGGAACTTTTTGAAGAAAAACGTGATGTATCAACAGCCTCACCTACCACCACCTCCTACAACGCTGACTCCTTTTTGTTTTTTGTAGCCGAGATACATTAGCAACACATCCTCCACAGTTGCTATGTCTGTTTTTGAGTTTGTTGTTGTCATAAACTTTTGACTCTGGGCTGCTCCCCCTGGTGGATGTTTTGGTTAACAGCAATACCAACGTAGGAGAAGTATGGCAGTTTGTGAGCAGTGATTGTTTGAAAAGGATAGTATAAATGAGCCTTAAGACTAAATATCTTTTAAAAATATTTATCATTGCTGCTAAGAAAGCTATCACCCGTAAATGGCTACAGGCGGATGCACCCACAATACAAAATTGGATAGAAATTATGAAAGAAATTCATTAAATGGAAAAAATGACTTTTTTATTGAGATTAAGAAGAGATTTCTATATTTCAAGATGGGAAAAACTGACACTTTATTTTGGAAAAGTTGATGTGGAGGGTGTCTGCTCCTCATTCCAACTTGCGAAAACAGTACCATTAAACACTTCATCAGAACATTAATTTAGGAAAATACTGTACAAAACCTATGACTGTTAAACTCCACGGCAACTGTGAACATTTCAGACCTGGCAACGTGTTGTTTTTTGTCTTATATCTGTTTTTCATTTTTCATGTTACTTTTCTGTCCTTGCTGTTCTTAAATGAACAAATGGAAATAAATAAGAGCCTTAAGAGTGGAGGTGTTCAGTATGTGTGTGTGTGTGTGCGTGTGTGTGTGTGTGTGTGTGCGTGTGTGTGTATACCTCTCCATGGTAGATGAGGATCTGGAAGAAAGTGTCCATCAGGAGGATTCTGTCAGGGAGGATGCTGCTGCTGTCCAACAGGACGGGCTGAGACAAACACATATATAATAATTTTAAGTATAAGTGTGTGTGTAAACAGGTTCAGTCGTATATCCAGGTGTGTAAACAGGTGTTTACCTCAGGTGGTCCGTTGAAGGAGTAGGCATAGAGCACAGGTTGGATCATGATGAGAGCCTGAGTCAGGTCTTGTCTGTTGAACTGGTGTCTGTAATACGAGCTCTCGTCTGGACTGTTGTTGAACACCTGAAGGAACGGAGAGCGCCGCAGGTGGAACATGAACTGAAAAAAAGAAACAGAAGAGATAAATTTAATGTTCACAGGTCAGAGCAGTCACAATACAAGTCAAGTGTATTTGGGTCAATGACGTGACGTCCCTTTTTTTGTGTCCGAGTGCAATATTTCCTTACATCACAAATTGAGTATTTCATCACATGTATTTCTTTATTCTATGAAACCTGTGTTATTTGAACACATCTTTAAACTATTAAAATATAACGTGTTTTTTTGTGTTTTGGTTCCTCAAACCCCCAAAATGTCAGGTGGTGCAACCGTCCTGACAAGTATCCACAGTAATTAAACTCTAAAAATTGAATGTCAGTTATTGTAATTTGAAATTAAAAATACAGTGGCATTATTTTATGCTTGAACATTTTTAAATAAAACATTCTTTGCAAATAAAAGCAATTTTAAAGCTGTTAAGAAATCTAAAAAACTTTTGTCCCGTAATTTTCACCCTGTCAAATGTCAGGGTGGTGCAAGCGTAACATTAGACTTTTATTTTAAAGTGAAGAGAATAAAACAGGAAACAGGAAACTGCATCAGCCAGAGGAGCCCAAATGACATTTGTGACCAAGTGGAAAAGTTTGTAGATTTCTCTGAAATACTGATAAAAAAGGTTTTTTCACTTCATTGGTGACTGGAACAATTTCCATGTCAGGTGGTACAACCAATGTAATAATGTGAAATGTTATTTTAACATAAAATTATTTATCTTATTCACAAATAAAACAAATGAAACACACAAAATGAAAATGTATGAGTCACTACAGACACTTGAGAGATACTTGCCAATAATTTCACACAGAAAAAATAACAGGAACATATAAATATATTTTCATATATTTGGTTGCGCCAACCGACATTTTTGGGTGCTCAAATTAAAAATACTAAAAAATAATGAACCTAAAAACTTTGAAATGTTGGTCAACTACTGAAATCTGTTAAAAAAACATAATTCTTCACTCAGAAATAATTTTTTTTATCCATTTTCAAAGAAATTTTTAAAAATATGTTCTTCGACCCTCTTTTTGTCATTGACCCATTTACAGGTAAAGCTGAGGTGAGTATTATGGGATGTGGTTCACCTGAGGGTAAAGGGAGAAGGTCTCTGAGAACCTGAAGGAGTTTGGATCGTCTTTGTGATAATCGCCAAATTTCTGACACTGAAAACAAACACAGATGTTAAAACTGGAACAAAGTGATGACATCATCTGTGGTACTTGTTTTTTTTGTTGTTTTTTTAACCCTTCACTCACCAGTCTGATCAGCTGTCTGTCCAACCAGCGCAGGACGTCTGGACCCTCCTCCGTCTCCGCCCGGTACACCGCCAACCTCGCCATCAAGATGGCCGCTGCCTCCTGGTCGAAGGACGCCGCGATGTTCTGGATCTGAGTCTGAGCGTCTGCCCAGCTGAAGAAGGAGGAGGAGTAAAGACGGGAGACAACAAAGGAGAGAAAAAGGGAGGAAAAAAGAGGAATGGTAATTTAAAGGGGAAAAGAGGAAAAAAGAAGACATTCAAATAAAGCTTAAAGTCACTAAGTTAACTCGTTTGTTTGTGCGTGTGGGTGAGGTCATACTTCCTCGCCGTGGTTGTGACTCTGATGCGTCTCTGTCCTGACGAGTGTTGGTACTGTGTGACAAACTGGATGGCGCCCCGTCCGCCTTGAGGGATTGGAGCGTTGTGCTGAAACGCAAACACACACACACACACACACACACATCAGGATTTATCTTTTAATCCTTCAGTCTAATAATTAAACCTTCAGGTCGTTAGTGAAATGTCAAAAACTGCAGTTCCTTCAGTGTCCACTTGAGGCTGGCTGCAGAAACAACAGAAACCACATACACACCCATTCAAAAAAAGCTGATCATTACAGCACATATGATTACAACCTTTTACAAAAAAATTATCCAAATTTGTGTTAATGAATTATCAATTATTTCCCTTCATTTCGGTAAAATTCTATGACATTTAACGGAGAAAAATATTTTTCATTGAGCCCTGTGAAGCTTGATTAATGTTTGACAGGTCTGTGAGGTCTACACATGCTGCGCACCCAAAATTTTTTACTGTCTTAAAGAGACGCTGGGACAACATGATGGACAAACGGGAGATCCTAGTGCTTAAAATACAAAAATAACGGCATTTAAATGATTCATTCCACAGAAATCACTGCAGCCACACTTGGTAGTGAAGAGGAATAGGCGAATAAATAATGTTGTAAATGGATGTAAACAAACGTAAACTTCTTCTCTAGTTTGGTGCTCTGATAGATGTGTGATCGTGGTAGACTGGTGGTTTAAACCAAATAAGATATTATCTTTTAGCGGACCACATTTGTGAATCTGGAAATAAATTCAAATAATATTCAAACTGAGGGTCAGTGTCAACGCAGGACTCTATTTGTGTCTAAATTTGTTTATACGCTGGGATGCAAATCAGTACCAGGAGGCATCACAATGATTTTGTTTTTATGTTTTTTTTAATGTTTTTTTCTGCCTTTAGTCAGCGGAGAGGACAGTAGATGAGGCAGGAAATAGGTGAGAATGATGAACCTCGTTGGCCATTAATGCCCCAACTCCACAGCACTAATGTTTTAATCCAGGTGAGTCTCCTTCACTCAGCTGTATGTCTGCGTGTCACTGCTATTATCTGTGTTTACTCTCATCCATCACCTGCATCTCTCTCCGTGACGGAGCCGACCTCTGTACCTTTAATTTGATTGAGAGCAGTAAAAAATAAAGTGCGTTTGTTTGCAATTACCTGTTTAAATAAAGCTTTTATTTATAT
>RPOG01006819.1:0-21564 GCA_008086565.1 Thalassoma bifasciatum
TGGTTTTCAAGTCACTTTTTTTCAGGTGCTGCTTACAGAGGTCTGTGTACAGGGCACGGGTAGACACCATGTGCCTTGAGTACAGGATGGGTTTGGAGGAATTTTGTTTGTGTGAAATGGCATTTGAGGAACTCATCTGCAGAGTCCTGGTCTCAGAGCGGACAGTTTTGCATTTCACTTGAAGAAACAGTATGATGAGGAAAGGTTGTAACGATATACTCAACCCACAATTCAATATGATTTCCGATACTGAGTGAACAGGATGATTTTCTCACAGTTACTTTAACAGAATGAGCTTCCAGATAAACTATGACCGAAAAAAAATCCTCGGACAAAAAACACTTTTCTAAGAGAGGGTGTAACTGCACAACCCAAACAATGCAATGACTGCATATTTAAAGAGATACCCTTTTTATTTCTCTAGTTTGGGGCACAAGTGATATCAAATGTGGATACTGCCCTTTGCTGTTTAAAGAGGGAATCATCATGCAGTTCTCATCTTAGCAGATTTGACTTGTCACACATTTGCATCGATTTTCAACTGCCCCACAATGCATGATTACATCCCTTGTATGAGAGTGTTCAAAGCAGGAACAAAAAAATAAACATCAGCATTTATCAGAATATCTCTACAAATCCATTTTTTAAAATTTCCTGAGTAGGAAGAACTCTCTTCAGTCATGATCTTGGGACAAATTCCAGCTCTCCATTTTGTTAAAACATATAAGGTTACACTCAAGAAACACAGAGATGACCGCTTTGTTTATTTAACACAACATACAATCGTGAAAGAATGTAAAGCGACTGTGCATTGGATCATTTGAGCCCCCTGCTCCAGTGAACATAAAAGCTTTGATTGACACTTATAGGTCATGTAATCCTGACCTACATAGTGAGCACTATAGGTTGTGCCTACTGCCAGAGTACAAACTCGTTCAGATTATATAAGCAGGGGAGGAAATCCTGGCGTCATTTCAAGAATTTCTCACAGCGACGGGGAAGGGTGAACGTATGCAGGGATCAAACTAAACAACACATCCTATAGGAACTGAGGTATTTGTGCTTGTGCCACCTAAAAAACTTATTTCTGCCTGACACTCTGGGCTATTTCTGATACACTATTTTATTTTCACATACATTTAGAGGTATTAAAAAAAATAAAGATTATCAAACAGTGTGAAGGAGAGCTTGAAAGCCACAAATGTCTAGGGAAGATTCATCCTCTTTAAGAAAATCAGCAGCCATAGAGCACAAAAAAAGAAACTGTCTGAATCATTTTTGAGCAGAAAATGATCCAAAAAAAGCTGCAGAGAGAGTAAAAAAGATAACAAAAGCAAAAAACTACCTCAGAGATGCAGATTCTGACTGGATTAGTATTTTCAGAAGACTTTTCAAGATGAACGTCTGGAAATATAGCTGGTGATTTTCCCTGGAATTTTTACCTTACAAATCAAAGACGTGGTCGATTGGCACAGGATTTAAAACACAAATGTCCCCCACAGAGGTCCCCAGGTGAAACTACTCCTGTACAAATAGGATTTTATTTTCCATGTCCTGTAAAGCATGTGTCACATCAAAGCACTTTTATGGTCTGTATGTTCAAACTTCAGCCATGAGATACGACTTAATGCACCAGCTGTTTCCAGTGATCTACTTAAAAGGGAACATAAACTATGTAAACACTGGTAGCATATCATGAGCAAACACTTCACCTTGAATAGTCAATTTCAAACACTGATGTTTCCTCACTTCTGCTCTTGGTGAATTGTAAAATAGTCACAGGTTTGTTAGTAATGCAACACAAAACTACCCATCAGAGGCTTTTATCAGGATATGTATGATGTATATTCTGCCCTTCCATAGGCAAACACTTTATATTTACAAAAGTAGCTGCCCTCTCTGTCCTCCTTCTGTCCTTGTTACATAAACTCAGCTAGGTAAATTGCTGCAGCTCCATTGATTTTTTTCTGCAGCATTTTATCATGGCAGCACAGACCTTTCAGGTGGTCGATGTCTTGCACAGAAACATGCTGACAGAATGGGCAGGATAGGAAAGGAAAGGAATGAAGCACCAGCATAGTGCTTAGTCACCAACCTGCTCCACCTTCTGAGCTAAAGGCATCCTTTCCACGAAAAACTGTGGCGTCACCCTTTGTGAAAGCACCTTGAGGGAGCATTTCTCTCCATTGCTGTGGCCCAGCTGTCACTTTCTTATAATAGAAGCTGCTGCAGGGCCAATGCCACCACAGCGACACTTCATATATAACTCCACAAAGGCTCATAAAGGAAAATTGTGTATGTGTGTATGTTGAGAAATGTCTTCTTACCACTTGCAGAATAGTCGGGTTACACCCAATGATGAAGGGCAAACTGCGGAAGCCCTTAATGCGGTGGGCGATTCTTACAGGCAGCTCTTTGTGTAGATACTTGGCACTGCTCTGAAATCACAGGACACAGGAACACACAGGTTAGACTTAGTCATCCAAGACAACTAATTCTTATTAAATACGCCTCCTGGCTCTTTCAGTGTGGGTAAAATATTTACCAAGATGTGGTGTCCATCAGGAGACTTCCCAGAGTACAGCAGGGTGGCTAAAGTCAGCCGCACTGATGCCTGGAGAGATATTAACACATAATCACGTAATCATTCACAGGGGGGGCAGCAGGTCACAAAACAAGATGAACTTGTGGTTTTTTTCAACAAAAACAGAAATTACAAAATAAAATAGCTGTAAAACACCGATTCAGAAAATATTCAGACATGGGTGTATTTCAATGCTGGAGTTTTACTGGAGTTTAAAGCTTGATTCAACAACCAAACTTAATATTTATACTTCATACTTTTTTCTATAAAATCAGTTGAGAGCTCATTAGAAGTTTCCAGAGTTTAAAATCACAGAAAAAGTCTGGAGCATCAGGAAGGAAATGCAGTGAAAGTTTACCAAAAGGAAAGCACAGTTGCATCAAAAAAAAAAAAAGCGATGAAAGATATCCTGATTTTCCATTCACTGTTTAAGAAAGTGATTTGTGATAAGGGAGCCCAAGCCAAGTGTGCAATTAATAATTGTACACACCTCTAAGAAAGAAGACATTTCTGTGTTTTAAATCCTTTCGCTTGATCTTGAGAAATACTGATATAATTTCAAATGATTGGATTTCTGGTTTTAAAAGGCTATAAGCCCCAAGCATCAACATTTTAATAGAACATGGCCCAGAATATTTCACTTCATTTGTCATAAATAAAGAACTTGTCTCCACAATTCTCATGCATCTTATTTTACCAACTGTATTACAACTGAGTGCAAATTTGAACGAGCGGTTTGATTTTAAGTATATCAGGTGCTTTGGTCTGAGAGGGAAAGACAATAATTTTCCTACTTATTAAATCACAGATGTTCTCTAAAATGTTATTCTATGTTATTCTTTCACATCTCAAATATTTCTTTAGATTACTATGTTAAAATGATTTTGATTAGGGATGTCAGATTTGCCAGATTTGGATGCCCAGCCCAAGCTCCTGTAAAGAAATTTGAATGACCAGATGTAGATTTTGCATCGAGGATTTGAAGTCACTAATACTCGTGAGAAATGTGACTCGTTTTCAAACAGCAGGTGGTAAATCTGTGTGATGTGACTGATGAGTTCACTGATTCAAGCAGTTACACCTTTAAGGGGATGTGTGCAGTCCAGCACACTACTATCAGAGAAATGAGGTTTTGATATCTGGGGTTTGGCATGGAACATGTTCAGGAAAAGCAAATGTTCTTGTTACTTCCAGTGCTTGCTAGGCAAAGATCTTCAGAACGTAGTGCAGAGAAGTGAGGTTTGCTTCTGGGCTGATGCACAATATAACTAGTAAAACTAGACCAGACCTGCAGGAAAGGTCATCAAAAAGTAAAAAGTCTTCATCAACAAGCTTTCAGGAATGACTTTACCTTTAATCCTTACAATGTGTCATGTAGCCCTGCCCATTTGGAACCACTGCACCTGATGAATATGTGACTAATAGTCACGAGACAAAACCCTGCAGCAACTATAATCAGCCAGGCCTGAAGATCTGTGGCTCTAACATACTGCTCTCGATCTGCACTTAACAGAGCAACAAGTTTATTGTTTCCTGACAATCTTAAGTCAGTTTTGCAGATTTTGCTTATTTGTTCTTGGCTATTTTTGAACAACATGCAATTGCAAATCCAAGAAACACAAGACTAATCGAAAGAAAGAAGGAAAGCAGAAGAGAAGGAACTAGGAAGGAACTCGTTGACCAAGAGTAGAGGGAGTGTCCCACAGGCCTCTAAGTTATGAGGAAGAGCCATCCATCTAATTAAACATAATCCACAGTGATGCTGAGAGAGCTGCATTACTTTTAGCTAAGTGTGAGTGTAACACTGCTGTAGAAAAAAGAGGCAAACACAGATGCAGTTGTGAATGTTGGTTACATTAAGAGATCCACATCCAAAGTGAAGATGAAATTAGGTCAACCTCCTCCTTGACCAAAAATGAGTCACCTCACATCTTAATATTAGAGTTTATTTACATTATTCTGATGTATAAAGATGTTGAGCATGAACAAAAACTCTAACTGCTCTCAGGCAGAAATGCACTTTTGCAGAAAAATTGCAGATATACTGAAGTACCTCTCTTTTCCTTGTAGTTGTGAGCAGTGGGAGGCACTGTGTACCCTCTGAAAAAATTTCACCTTTGTGACAACTGAAAATTTCAACACCTCAAAATCTAAATTGAATTTTATCGAATATTTTGAGGCATCATTTATATTTTTGCACAAGGGAAATATATATTTTATTCTATTGAATCATGTGATGAGGAAGTATTATTATATGGAACAAAAATATCAACAACGCTAGTTTTTCATTCTTATATTTTTTAACTGGCAGAAATGGGCTTCTATGAATGATTTGTGTTTACAGTATTGAAAATGTTCACATCAAACAGAAAATGAGGAAATTCAATAAATGTATGGGTTATGAAGCTACTTGTCCTCTTCAGTTTCATATGGTATTTTTTTCAGTAACTCCAATAGTTCAAGTTGAGGGGTCCTCTTTTGAGTTTTAAGAATAAGGTCACCCTACTTTATATAAATTGAAACAAATTAAATTATGGTGCTTTAAATTTTTTATATATATTTACAGCGCAAAGTGACGACAGAAGACAGCATTTTGGGGAAATTACAACACTATGGTGTCACTTTGTCTAAGATTAACTTAAGTCAGCAAACAGAATGCTACTATAGAAAATCATGATGCTGCGTTCAGGGCCATATGAGTAATACAATAATAAGGTCGTTCGAACTGAAGCCTCTTCTGTTAGTCTTAACAATTCTAGGCAGCAAATTTAAGATTTTCATTTCGAAAATTAGATAAACTTTGAGGTTATTTACTGGTGTTTAAAACTGCTGAATTATATTCAACCGGAAGGGATGGACAAATGTTAAGGAATTTCCCCCCGTATTTGCAGCACCCTTTGATACAAAATAGCACTTCAGGAAACCTCTTTTTATCTCGGTTTCCTAGAAGAAGCTTATTTCTTGCTTTTGAGAGTCAGGTGTTGGGCCGCACAGGTCGTCCAAGCAGGAGAAATCAGTCTTTCCTGATTTTTCCGTGTCATTGAACGCAGCACAAGCCTCGCTAACGGTTAGCAGCCTGTCAAGCACGAGCTAGCTGAACGCCCTCGCTCCTACAGTGGCAGTTCAGCCGTTTGAGCGGAGTAAACCGGCAAATAGTCACATTTTTACCTTTTCTGCAGACACGTCAATAGCAGACTGGTTGTAAAACGACGTGACAGTCTTAGATCGCTCTCTGGCCAGCTCTGAAAAGCCCTGCATCGAGGACGTGGAGCGGAATCTGCGGCTCCCCGTGCTTGACATCAGCGGCACTGTTTTGGTGAGAGGAGACAGCAAGAAGCTGCCGAGCCTCGGCCTGGCCATGCACGTAGCTCCGCTCAGCATCTCCGCCGCTATACCCGCCAGTCCCGGACGCATTTCGAGACGAGCTGTCTGTTACAGAACAGGGCTGCCCTGTTCCCGTACGAAAACTGAATTATTCGGTTGCTACGAGGCCATTGGGGTCGCTTCGTAATGGTGCACAAAGGCACG
This sequence comes from Thalassoma bifasciatum, assembly GCA_008086565.1. Classification (NCBI taxonomy): domain Eukaryota; kingdom Metazoa; phylum Chordata; class Actinopteri; order Labriformes; family Labridae; genus Thalassoma; species Thalassoma bifasciatum. The sequence goes on from RPOG01006819.1 coordinate 6,113, forward strand.
TATCTGAATACAGTAGAGAGGGTACAGAAAGGGCTTTGTGCGCATTGGCCAGTAACAGAGAGGGCTGTAGTGACGACACAGCAGGGGAACCAATCAGAGAGCAGAGGCGGGGCAAAGCTGCATCAACAACCCCCACTTCATACACTGAACTGTCAAAGGAGCAGAGGGACTGTCTGTAAACAACAATCCTGAGTATTTCACTCAACCTGTGGCCCAGGGTGAAGGAAAGGAAGTATATTTGGATGTTTGTAGGTACACAAGTACTACTGGAAACAATGTGTGTTTACCTTCAGGCCTGGTTATGCATCTATTTATGTTCCCACCCACAAGACAAATTTGTTCCACAACCGAAAACTTAATAAAATATTGTTCTTCTACTTTGTTTAACTTTTTGTAATTATTCTTCTATATGCTTTTCACCTGGCTCCTTCAACTATCCTGCTTCTTCAGGAGATGATTTTTATGACTTTTCACTTTTTTTAACTGTCATACTTTTTTCACTTCTTGCACTTTTTGTCACAAAATTGTTCCATAGAAAATAAATGGACTTCAGCTTTTCCGTCTAAATAAGATCCCCATATTCTGAAGACCCAAAAAGAGGACCTGTTTCTGGGCATCTTGGAGTTACTGAAAAAATACCCGGAGAAACTCAAAGACGACAAAGTAGTTTCACAACTCATACATTTATTTCAAACACTCCATTTCTGTTTAAAGTGAACATTTTCTGTGATGTAAACATAAATAAGAAGACCTCATAATAAGATTTCCACCAGTTAAAAAACTCAAACATTTCAAACTGGCTTTGTAAAGATTTTTTCCCCATATCAAGTCAAAATTTTGAGATAGAAGGTCAAACTGGGGAAAAAAGGAAAAATTTCTACTTTTTCGTTTTGTTTAAGTTTGACTTTTTGTCCCCTCATAATTTTCACTTAATAATCTCAACTACTGACCTTATTGTTTGAAATTTTTGACTTTTTATTTCAGGATTTTGACTTTTTTCTTCTAATTTTTACTTTATCTCTAAATTCTGAACTTTTTCTAGCATCGAAACAAGGATCATTTGTCTAAAGTTTTTATTGAGACCATATTTTTTACAACTTGGCACCACCTGCAAACTATGTTGTAAAACTAGTTGCCAGGCTGAGTTTGAACGCTTCTTCTCATGGCAACATCAACTTTTCTTGCTCTCAGGAAACTGGTGCCTCCCTCATTGACATGAGAAGTATAAAAGTCACAGTAGAAAGCAAGGTCCAGTAACTGACCTTAAAAAACAGACATTGTCTATGTCCATGCAGTTACTCACAAAAATATCAGCATTAAAAAAAATACATTTACAAATGTACAAAAAAACAAATGAACAAGTAAATCAGGAACATTGATTCCTCACCACCAGTAAGTCTACATGAGCTCATTTCTCTACTTCAGGGGAGTCAGAATCAAACTTTGCATTTCTGCAAGTTTATCAAGGTTTGTAGTCACTGGTAACAACTTTTAAGGGGTGAGGTTGTGGATTCCTGACAGACATTCATTAGCAGCATTTTACTGAACCTGAGGTGCAGTGAAGTTAAAACATTAAAACTCAAATTGTATCCAAATGGGATTAAACCGCAAATTAGTGAGAAACATAACATGTTAAACTGGAAAGGCCTCAGTCTAGCTAAAACTGCATTTTCAGTTCTTGTTGTGCAAATTTTACCACTCAATGCAAGAATCAATTTCAGCAAGGTCACATATTTGATCTTTTAACTAGACATTTCTTGTGTCTAAACTTGATGATACAAACTTCAAAATTATGTCTTACTCTCATTTCATCATACATAATAGCAATAAGACGTTTTATGCTCAACAAATCATGAGCAAAATACTTAAAATATCTTCCAAACAGATTTACAGCATTCTGTGTCCCCTGTGTTTACTCTGGCGTTTGCACGTTTGCAAGCTTTCTCCAAGTCCAACACATCTTCTGAATGTACTCCAGAGTACCAGAAACCACATTTAAGCCCTTCTTCAGCCGATTTACACAGTTTCTTTTTCTGGCTTGCAGTCTTTCAGGGTGACTCATCTCTCTTCCACACGATCACCATGTTTTTGTCACTCAGAGCCACCAGAAAGTTCAGCTCAGGGTCCATCACCACAGAGTTGATGCAGGGACCCTTAACCTGGCCGACGCCTTTCCTCATCGGGGCCGGCCACTCCAACACCTTTAAAACAGAAAAACAAACAAGAAGCTAAGAATACAGCTATGACACATCAGTGCTTTTTCTGCATAGTTTATTTCATATAAGCAAAGAGGATAAAAAGTCTGGGGCTGACGAAAGATTATATGTCATCATAAAGTCTCAGATGTTTTCAGCAGAATTTAATAAGGCTTTAATAATCATTAGTGAAAGAATTACCTCTTTAGTACTGTAATTAAACCTTGATTTAATCTATTATATTAACAAAATAAAACAAGATCTTCATCTGTTTTTATTTACTGATACATTTTTAAAGAGGAGATAGATTCTGTTTTTGATTTATCTAACTTAAATCCAGCCCTATCTCAAAGGGGACAGAGCTATGATGAGCCTGCTATTAAGATGTGGAAACTTGGCCACATGATTACAACACAGTAAGGAGACATTCAAGGAAAGTTTAGTCTGAAGGTTTACGTCACTGGAAAAAAAGTCAAAGTTAGAAAGGGCACCCTCAAAACACCTGTAAATATCCTCAACATTAAAAACACAAGCACAGAGCGATAGGAAAATTACAAGACATGAGTACCTCTGTGGGCTGGATGGGTTTTCCAGTTTGTAAGCTGTTCTTCTGAAGGTTTTTGATGTGGTAGGTCCACAGCTTGCCCTCGTTGTCACCACACACAACATAGGCCTGACCTGAAGAGAGTGAGGGATGCACATAGACAGTGTGATGTTAGGATGAGAAGAGGAGGGTTTTTTCCTCTATGTCAAGCACTGAGATCAGAAAACATAGTGCTTTGGAGGTTAAGCCAAAAGTAGCTTATAACTTTGAGGCCGGGATCCTCAAGTTTCAGCATTAGGAGTGAGCAATTCATTGTGATTGGAACTAGATTTTTTAAAAGATTTTACAGATGTTTTATGCATTGCACCAGTGTTACTCAACCCTGCTCAAAGAGCCAAATTAATAAAAACTACTTTTACAAGAGAAATGAGCAAAATTCTTCAACTCTATATTTTCATTCAGCAAATACTTTAGTCCAAAGCAATGTACAGCATAAGCAAGTCCTGACACTGTATAAAAATCATCAACAACAGTGAGGAGGGGGGATAAAATAGGGTTAAGAGGCCAAAAAGCAGCAAAAATTGGGAGAATACTAGGAAAATGGTCAGAATATGGCAATTTTTTTTTGACATTTCCTGATATTTTTGTTCAATTTTTTCTATTAATCTCATGCAACATTCCAGTTTTCTGAGACACTGAATTTCGGTTTTTCATCATCTGCAGGCCATAATCATCAACAATAATTCATAAGCAAAAACAAACTGTGCTAATCTGGATGATGAAAACAAATAAAATGAAAAAACCTAAGAAGGATTATAATGAAATATATGCCTCATGACCAAAACACCCACTCCAACAAGAAGGCAACTTCTTTCATTGATTCAAGTTAAAAACCTATAAAGGAAAATCCTCAGCTGTCAAACACTCCTGGCTTACCTGGACAGGTGTTAAGAGCCAGGTATGGGATATCAGTGCTGACCCACTGAAGCTCAGCCAGAACCACAGCACTCACTTCCATAGTTTTCTTACTGGGCTTCTGAGCCTTGGTCCTGCTCCAGCTCCACAGGTAAATGGAGCTATGTGAGAAGTTCTTAGAGGCTGGAAGAGAAGAATTATCAGGAATTAAGGGAGTAAAATCTCAGCGTTAGCTCCCTCAAGTGGCTGAAAAAAATAGCAGTTGAGAAAACAATTCTGGTGTAAGGTGAATAAAACAAAAAGGGTTTGCAGCCATTCATATTTTAAAACATTACATCTGTCAGCCTGTTCCAAATGTTTCACAGATCAACTGGTTAAATTATCACTAGTGCGCCAATGTTTGAATTCCCTCTTGCACCCATTTCAATCCAAAACAAGAAACTAGAGAGGTTAACTTAAACCCACACCGTCTTTAAAACTCCAAGGATCAAGTTTCACCTACCCACTATGTCATCTGTGAGAAAGCTCAGACCATCCACAGAATGAAAGTCGTTGTCTTTGTCTTCCTTCTCATATATGGGGAACGTTATCTCCATGTCCTTAGATCTTGGAAAACAGAGGCAATGTCAGATCAAATCTTCCATCAGCAGACCCAAAATCACATTTTCTTTCCACACGGTGAGTGTGTTTACCTCTTTGTGCTTTTGTTGGTTCCCAGTTGTGTGTTGTAGCAGTGCAGGCCGTCCTCACAGGCCGTCAGCAGGTGAAGGTTTGGGGATTTGGGAGGGAGGCAAATGTTCAGAGGAGTGGAGCTGACCTCCAACACCAGCAGCTGGCTGCATAGAAAAACAAAGCAAAAGTCTTTCCAACATCACATCAAATCTCGTGCAAAGTTTCCACACTTCATGAAAAGTCAATGATATAAAAAGTGTTTTTTTTTTTACACTATTATAAATACTCACACAACTTTGAAGTTGTACTGGCTGTCCACTCCCCCGATGTCCCACATCACGATCTTTTTATCGTATGATCCCGCTGTAAGACACAGAGTTAACATTAAGAAAACAAAACCCTTCCTATAGGCAAGGTAACTGCGCTGATAACAAGTCACATGACTCACTGAAGAGGAAGTTTCCTTGGTGATGGTTGAAGCAGAGGATGCTCAGACTTTTACGGCTCGCCCTGAACTCCCCATAGGCAACGTTGTTTCTTGGGTGGATCAGTTTGACCAATCCTCGCTTCCCTCCGGCAGCCAGGATGCTGCAGTGCTGAGCTGAGGCTCCGCCCCCTCTGGACATCAACAATGTGGTCCAGGCCAGGGAGAAGAACTCCTTTAGGGAAGATATACCAACAAGGATAACGTCAGAAAACAGACAGGCAGACACAAACTTGAACTGACTTTCTCATGAGTTGATGTCCATATCAATTTTATGACCAGCGTAAAAAAATACATAGTGCTGGAAAAGAAAAAACTTCCCTGCTATGAAAGCATCAGTGATATATATTTACAGTGCAATATTTCTCCCTAAAATGCAGGTAGTAGCCATAAAAATGGGTTTAAGGTGGCAAAAATGGTCAAAAAGAAGCAAAAATGGGTGGAGAGTGACAGAAATTTGCGAGACATTTTGGAAAATGGTCCAAAAGCAGCAAAACTTTTCAGAGGTCTGATATTCCTGATTAAATGATGATTATTTATGATCTTACACAATATTCTAATTTTTGAAGACACTGCTTCTGGGTTTTCATTATCTGCAAACCATAATCATCAACTTTCCAAGAAATAAAGGCTTAAAATAGTTCACCCTATGTATAATGAATCTCTATAATATCCAGGTTTTTCTTTTCTAAAATGAGAGACCAAAAATGTCTAACTTTTTCATGATATACAAAATATAAGTAACTCATCCAAAGCCTTGAATTTTGCAACCATAAAAGGTGAAATTTACATGATATATTCAAAGTAGACCTGAGAAAAAAAATCTGGACAAACCTCTCCTGGGACTTTGTACTTCTTCATCACCATACCGGTTTCACAATCGATCACACAAAGAGAATCTCCACCACTTGTAGCAACCAGGCGGCTTCCTCCACCTGTACATGTAGCATATTTATAGATGAAAGCTATGTAGGAGGAACATTACAGTAAATAAATGAGTGGAAAAAGCAAGAGGAGATGAGAAAAATAGCCAAAGAAAAACCACAATTTTAAGCTTTGACAAACCAGTAGATTTTTCCTCTAAAACAACGTTGTATAAATAATCCTTTTCCTACCATTTCTTGCATTTCTTCTTGATATAAGCTCTATATTATTAGCTAGGTTTTCAAAACCATGTGGAGCTTTGATGAATGTAAAGAAAACGTTATAATATTCAGCTCTACCTGTTGAATCTGGCAGCGGCTGGAAAGCACAGGCCCACAGCTGAGTGGAGAAGTCATCTGAGCTGTCTTGTTTGCTGTGACACTGGAGGACGTGGAGCGGCTTCAGATGCACCGGCTGTGAGAGGGGGGGTAACATAGACAGTCAGTAAATCAAAGATATGAAAGAAGAAAAGATCACAAGACACTGAAATAAAACCAACACAATCTTTTCTCTACCTTTGTCTTGTCGTAGCTCTTGGAGAGCTCTGTTCCTTCAAACTCTTTTTTCTCAACATCTTTTTGTTTAATTGAAGCCCTGTCTTCTTTAATTTGTGCAACTCTTGTTCCTCTCCTGGGCGTCTCTGCTCTCTGCTGCCCTCTAGTGGGGGTAGAGGGAGGTTGAGAAGCTTTGCGAGAGGATTTGCGTGGACTGTCAGGTGCAGGTGAGGCTGGAGGATCTGTGCGGGGTCTTTTAGGATGAGGTGTTAGATTTACAGCGGTGTCTTCAGCTGAGTCAGTTTGTTTCCTCTTGGAGGGTGTAGAGACCTCCTGGGGAAAGATGAAAAAGTTACCACACAGGCAGATCTTTCTTACAGAGTAGCTGTGCAGTTAAGTTGAGAAACAGAAAAACTTCTTCTTTGAATCTTACAGAGTTCTCTTCTGGTTTCTCATCAGTCTCGATGCTCTCAGCGTCTTCCTCTGGTTCTGTCAGAGAGCGGAGAAACTCCTTTGCCAGAATCCCAACCTTGGAAACCAAAGGTCACAGAGTCATTCATTTAAACTGGCAGACAACAACACAAACACTCATCCAGATTGTCTCCAACATCCTGAACTCACCCTCCACTTGGTGAAGTCAATAACAGAATTTGGTCCAAATTTAACCTGCTGGCGGGCTGCGCTCACAAACTTTGTCTCCAGGGCTGATACTTTCTCTTCTGTGATTGGATCAGGGAGACTGAAGCTCTTTTCCCAAACTGCATTTATCTACAACAAGCAAGGGAGAAATATTTAAAGCCCAGAATCTAGATTGTAGCATTAATGTGGTGAAAGAGTTACTAAAATGAGTGGTGTTCTTACTCTGGTCCTCAAGTTTTCACTGTAGACGATGCGGACATGGTTTGCAGTCGTGGTTATATCTTTACTGTTGTAGATCCTCAGTTTGGGCAACAACACCATCATCTTGTAGTTATCACTCACCTGAGGAAGAAGAATAAACATGAAAACATGTCCTGAAAAACATCATGATGTAGTTATGCATGGCTCTGTATTAAATCTCACAACTTCTTTAAGAGTCGTCTGAAGACTCAACTGTTCAGGGACACTTTGGCACTTAATCTGACCCTTCTCCTCTTTGTCTGCTGGAGTAGAATGATTCAGAGTCTCAAACTCAGCTCTTAGTGAATGTTTAGCACTGATCTTACTTATTGTTGGTTGTGTTAATTATGATTAATGCCACACCTCGCATTTTAAGCTACGACTTTATTATAAAAAAAATAATAATAATAATGATTAAAAAATAAAAAATTCCTGGCATCTTATTACACCGGGGGAAAACTGCACTTATTTGAAGCACTTTGTATCACTCACTAAGGTTCTCTTTAATGTTTAACTTCTTGCTTGAGTTGTGCGTTGCTTTGGGAAAAAGTGTCTGCTAAATGAAATCGTAGAATTGTAGAACTTCTTTTGTTACAAACTGACGCCCAAGCGAAAGAAACTAAAGCAGCATGATAACATCGTAAGTAGTCTATTCAGTATTTTTAACCACTTTTTTCCTTGTGGGATGTCTGCAGCTAGACTTATCTCTATTCACATCCAGGAAAAGTAGGAACGACTCTTAACGATCCATCTCAAAGCTGGTGTCTTCACACAAACAGAAACTTTAAGGTAATCTGCATGTCTTTGCACGGTGAGAGGACACATGCAGACACTGTGTGAATATGCAAAACTAATACAGAGGGCCTAAAACCTGCACCAGTCTCTCAACACCTTCACTGGCTCCCCATACAGCTGCAAATCCACACTCAGGGTCCTGATCATCAACTCACCTCTTTCCCTGTGTCTGATTAGTCTTTGCTGTGGGTGTCACAAGCTGATTTTTTCCGTAAGAGGTGGGTATCAGTGAGAGCCACAAGGTCTTAACTGGTTTCACCTTCGATACCCCTTCAAAACCAAATTCACTGATATCACACATGACATGCGACCTATCCTCCAGAAGCTACTTTAAGACTAAGTCATCCAGTCAACTAAGTGATTAAACGTGTCCTCACAGTGATATAAAGGTTGTCCTCCATCCTCAGCTCTTCTAAATCACACAGAGACTCCAGGGTGGTCACGTCCTCCATCTGGTTATCACTCAGGTCCAGGAATCGAAGCGAAGGCAGCTTCAGGTTTTTAGGTAGCTCCTGAAGTCTGTTTCCTGACAGATCCAAACGCTCCAGAGACTTTAGAGAGGACAGCAGCTTCACAGGCAGGTCCTGATGCTTCAGCGCCAGCTTGGAAAGACTAACGCACAGACAAGATCAAGTCAATGCTGCATCATTTCTCTATACTACAGATCTAAATACTCACTATTATGTTGATGCCCACTGAGACTATCCCATTGATCAGTGATCAAAACAATGAAGAACTCAAAGTATGTAATAGTATTAAGAATATAATTGAAGCCATTCAAAGCATGCTTACTTCAGTGTCTTGATCTGTTCCAGTTTGTTGGTTTTAGGACAGCCTTTCTCCAGTAACAGCTTTTCTGTGATTTTCTCCATCTTGACTCTCTGAAAGAAGAAAACAAAGTAAACAAAGGGTTGGCAGAAGGGGGTTTTAAGTCCTCTCTTCCACTGAAACTCTCATCAAATCAAGTATCGATTGGCAAAGTAGTTTTTGTTGTGCTCTCGTTACATTTACTTCCAAGAGTATTCTACTGTATACCAAATTATTTAAATTTCACTTTAACAGGAAAACGGCGACCACAGCAGTAAAACATTAAATATAAGTTTGCAGAATTAAGGACAGTAAATCCTGAGTACTGATACAATAACAAACCTGTGTAGGATCTGTGACCCTGATCAACACGTGGTTTGTTATTTTCCTTTTTACATATAAATAAGTGTAATTTCTAAGATTTTTTATTATCATTAGTTTGCTTAAAAAAAAAATCATAAAACTGCGCACCTTTTTAAATCCCTGGAGAAATATCTTACCCACACTCTGGTATCCTCAGGAAAATTCTCACTAACGTGGAAACTGAGCAGCTTTCGCGGGGAAACTCGACGTACATCCGGTGGGCGTGGTTTATATAGTTTCAGCCCTGAGCTCTGTCTGCCAGGCAAAACACTGTCACTACAGTGATTTAAGTGATTTTACAATTAGTTGTTGCATTAAAAAAGAAGTTTGCAGACGGGTCAGTAAATAACTGGCATTTATGATAGGGTGACCATATTCTGTTTCTCTGAAAAGAGGACCCCCCCCACCACCACCACCACCACTGTTAGGGGTTTTGCGTGGGTCAGGGGGCTTTCTGTGCTTCTAACTCAGTTAAACAAATATTCTGAATTCCCCAGAAAAGAACACTTTACCTGGATATACTGAGAAACAGCCCAAAACACTCACAAAAAGTTGCTTTATGAATACTATATTTATCAATTTAAAGCAATTGTCCTAAACAATATAATCAGTCACATACAAATATGGCATGCTCTAGGCTTTAATAGTTATCGACTCAAGTTCTGTAGGAACACAAGTATTCAGATGTTTAAGAAAATAAAAAATAATCATCGCTCTTAAGTCTGACACTTACACCTTAGTTAGGAAAAGTGAGGTAGAGAACCATTCTTCAAGATAACCTCCCAATTATCAATTACGTAAAAATAGAAATAGTGCCTCAAAATATTGAACAAAAAGAAAAAAGAGAGGTAGCCTATTCTTAAATGTTTTGTTGTGGCGATATGATAAAATTTATTTGAAATCGAGTCAAATTAACCCGAAGATAAAGTGTACAGTGAATTCTATTTTAAATGCCCTTTGTCAAATTTGAAATGCCATTTTTACAGGCTTTGTTTTGTCATGTGAAGGTTCAATAATGTACGGAAGAGGATTAGGGCCACTGAGAAAAAAAAAAATCCCAAAATTAGATTTTTTTTTTTTCTCAGTGGCCCTAATCCTCTTCCGTAAACACAAGTATTCAGATGTTTAAGAAAATAAAAAATAATCATCGCTCTTAAGTCTGACACTTACACCTTAGTTAGGAAAAGTGAGGTAGAGAACCATTCTTCAAGATAACCTCCCAATTATCAATTACGTAAAAATAGAAATAGTGCCTCAAAATATTGAACAAAAAGAAAAAAGAGAGGTAGCCTATTCTTAAATGTTTTGTTGTGGCGATATGATAAAATTTATTTGAAATCGAGTCAAATTAACCCGAAGATAAAGTGTACAGTGAATTCTATTTTAAATGCCCTTTGTTAAATTTGAAATGCCATTTTTACAGGCTTCGTTTTGTCATGTGAAGGTTCAATAATGTACGGAAGAGGATTAGGGCCACTGAGAAAAAAAAAAAATTCCAAAAAAAAAAAAAAGTCAGAATTCTGAGAAAAAAGTCAGAATTTTGACTTTAATCTCAGAATTCTGACTTTTTTCTCAGAATTCTGACTTTTTTTTTTTGTTGTTTTGTTTTTTTCTCAGTGGCCCTAATCCTCTTCCGTAATAATGCGACACCCAACTGTTTTTAAATTCTGAGGACGAACACTACTACGTTTGTCGCTAGGGGGCGTTATCGTCCTGTCTCATTGTGCTCACCACCTTTACACTCAGCTCATGAAGAAGATGCAGGATGATGGCTCCTGACAGCAGTGACGGAGCCGCTTCATGTGCTTGTAAAGGCATTAGAAGGTGTCTCATTTGTGAAAAGTTAAAGGAAGAAGGAGCCAAAGAGGCGAATAAACCCAAGGTAAACATATCCGAACGTAAACTCTTTCTTTTTCTTTAATTCAACAGGAAACAGACAGAGCTAATGCAAACTAGCTTCACTCTCTAACATCTACGGGTGCCCTCATGGGACATTCAGTGAACCCAGCTGCCTCTACTACAGTCATGTGCCCTGCTGTTATCATTTATTATCGGTATTTAGTCAAAAGTTGTGTTTTTATGTCCACATTGGTCTGGATGTGTTTTATTTGTTCTGCAATTTTTTCTTGTCTCACTGTTTTGACATTCACCTCTACCTCAAAAAACATGACATGATCAGAAATGGCATGTGTGAAATGGCATTAATTTGTTTGTTTGGGTTTTTTGTATGTGTGGGAAGATTGTACATCATTTCCTCTACGATCCTGGGACCGGTCTTGCAGTCTGCACAGATGGAGAGGAGGGTACATCCTTCCCCTTCCCTGGTGTCTTCCTGCAGGAGAACTTCATATCAGAAGAGGAGGAGAAAGAGCTGATAAGTGGGATAGACGAAAATTCCTGGAATGAATCTCAGTCTGGTCGAAGGAAACAGGTAATCAGGGCTGAACCATTTGCAAATGTAATCTAAATTACAATTATTCTTCCCAAAATTGCAATTTGTGGGGTTATTTTTAGGTTCCCCATCTTATGTGGTGTCGATATCCACTGCTATATTGATGGGGATGTTTTTTTATTATTATTATTTCTGTCCCTTTCATTAGACAAAACATGCATCAGGGGGACGAGGAGGATTTTAGTGGAAAAATAAATAAATAATCCACATAAGAAACCCTGTTTGCAAGTATAGGTACACCTCAAAAATTAAAATATCATGACAAAGTTAATACTTTAACTCAAATATTGTATAAACTCATTGCACAAAGAAGAATGAACTATGTCAAGCCTTTAATTCTCAAAATAAATTAAATGTTAATGATTATGGTTTGCAGGTCAGAAATGTCAGGTTTCTGAAAAGTTTTACGACTTGCTGACCATTTTCCAAGTTTTCTCCCAATTGTGCCCCTTTTCACCCCTTTCTGCTGATTGAGTGACACTGGTACATAGCACTTAACATCTACTGCTAAAAAAATATATCTGGTATTCAGACACAATTGAGGTTAAAGAAATATTACACTTTCTTTGATTACAATATTGCAGCAGAACATGTCACAATTTTGTTCTCAACATGCAATTTATTGCCCAGCCTTACAGGTAATGAGGATCACATCCACTCTCTGGCATGTAACGCAAGTAGCTCCAGTTTTGATTATAAATTGAATTCGATGTTCAACTGAATGTTTGTGTCATTTATTTTGAATCATGTTGGTGGGTGATAAACTGATGGATGTTATTAAGAAATTATTTAGATTAACTGTCATTAGGAATGAAACTACATGTTGTTGTTTTTTTGCAAGTAGTTCACGATTATAACACATAATTGATGATAAAAATTGTAATATTTTTTTCATAAATACCCTTTCTGTGGCAGGACTTCGGGCCCAAAGTAAACTTCAAGAAAAGAAAAGTGCGTGTAAGAGGCTTCAGTGGACTCCCTGCTTCGAGCCAGAAACTTGTCCTCAGGATGCAGCAAGAGCCGAGTTTAGCGTGCTTTCAACCAGTGGAGCAGTGCAATCTGGATTATAATCCTCTGAGAGGCTCTGCCATTGACCCTCACCTTGACGACTCCTGGCTGTGGGGAGAGCGCCTCGTCACCATCAACATGCTATCAAACACTACACTCACAATGTCCCTTGATCAGGGTCTACCAGAGCTGGGACTGGCAGAGGAAGTCCAAGTAGCTGTGTGTCTTCCTCGCAGATCTTTAGTGGTGTTATATGGTGAGGCTCGACATAGATGGAAACATGCTATTCATAGAGAGGACGTTCAGGAGCGCAGAGTCTGCAGCACCTACAGGGAGCTCTCTGCTGAGTTCCTACCTGGAGGGCAGCAAGCAGAGGTGGGAGCACAGCTGTTGAACATTGCTCTGAGTTTCAAAGGGACTCCAATATAGAGCCAAAGAAGAGTTTAAGAGCCCTCAGATACACTTTGTCTGGAGATGAGCTTTGCTGCTGCTGCAAAAAACAAGAGGCATCATTAAGGAAGGAGTGGCTGCTGATGTGAAAGTCATCATCCTCCTCCTGTGCTGCTGCCACTGACTTGTTTTTACACACACCCAGAAAATTATCATGTATTTGTTTCATGATTGAGCTAATGGTATTGCTAATATTGTATGAATGAAATTTGATTCTAGATATGAATATTCCAAACCTTTTACTCTGCAGTTGCCTTTTATTAATTTCACTGAATAATTAATGGACATATCTGAGTACACACTCAAAAACACCTTTTAAAATCCAATCAGGCTTCAACAGAACCACTTAAATGTTTATATTAGATTGACATGTCCCTAAAATACTTTCAAAATCTATAATTGATTTTCAGTCATACAATTTAACTTTGTGCTAAATTGCTACTTTTATGCACTTTCTGCCTGATTATTTTAATAAATGATGATATCCTAGTTTCTTGTGAGTGTAAAGTTCTGAATTCAGACTTCAGTTTTCTTGCCGCTTTTATAATTGATACTACTCTGCGTCACTTTAGTATATAAGTTGCCAGAGAAAGAAGCACAATTTCTCTTAGATAATGATAATGTTTACATTTTAAGGCGTCTTCATTAGCAATTTGTTTACTTTGGGTCTTGCACCCCTGAAAAAATAATCAGTACTGTCAACAAGTTTACTCTGTTATTTTACATTTTTCCTCTATTTTCCTATCTTCATCTGATTAAATTTGCTTTTTATCTTAATAATTAATTAATTTCTAGTTTCTTAAGTTTTCTGAACAGATGCTGGCAGGTTAAAAACAATATAACGAATCATGATAATCATGAAGAACAGATGATACAGAAAAATGTATTGTAATGTTTTGGTTGTTTTTTTTAAATTTTTTTTTAGCCATATACCCAAACCAATCCCACAGACTTTGTGTTTCAACTTGATATTGATTACTTTTGCTGAACACTTTTTTAACCTTTGATGCATTTGGAACAGCTGTTTACAAGTTTTGCTACTTATGATCTTTAATTTGACGTAGTGTGTGCGATTGTGATATACAGCTCTGGAAAAAATTAAGAGAAAATTAAGAGACCACTGCAAATTTTCAGAAACCAGCATCTCTACATATATAACAGTCATTCCATTTCATTCCAACACAAGTGCACCTATTTCTACATAACAAGGTACTGATGAGGTGATCACCTGTAACAAATCTTATTTAATAAGGAAATGTATAAAAACCAGTGGTGTCGTCATCACTTTCCTCTGTGAAAGACTGGTAGAGAACATGCCAAGACGCATGAGAGATGTTATTGCAAATCAGGGTTATTCTACGAAATATTGATTTCTGAATACTGCCTAAGTTAACACATTAGTAATGTGTTGTTTAAAATTGAATATGAACTTGTTTTTTTGCATTATTTGAAGTCTGAAAACAGTGGGCTTTTTTGGGTATTTTGACCATTTTTCATTTTCTGCAAATAAATGCTCTAAGACGGTGGTTCCCAACCTTTTCCAATTCAGGGCCCACTTTTAAGTTTCAAAACTTTTTCGCAGCCCACCTCTGACCATATAATTATGGGGGCTGTATAGTGCCTTGTTAGCGCTTGATTTGTAACAAAGACCCGAAATGTAAGAAAAAAAATGTAATAAAACCCGAAATGTGATAACTGGTCAATGATGTAACAGATGCTGAGCCGAGAAGGTGATAGTCATTTGCCCACGATATTACAACTTGTTAAATGTTGGGTCAGTGATTATAGTCTTGGGATATACAACATTTGTTTAATCAAATTTCAGGACTTTGTTAAATTTGGGGTCATGTTACATGTTGGGCTTTAACTTGCCCTCTTCAAGGACTTTTCTTATATACAAACGTTTGAACATGTTGAATATCCTTACAAATGTAACCAAGTTTTAATATTTAAACATTATTCTGTACATTTGTATCTTTATATAACTACCCTTCATTAAAATTCAGACTATTTTGAAAATGATTTGGCGGCCCACTTGCAATATCTCCACGGCCCACCAAGGGGCCACGGACCACAGGTTGGGAATCACTGCTCTAATACATAATAAAACAAAAATGTTCATTTTACTCAAAAAAAACCCCAACAATCTCTAAAAAGCAAAATTAGAGAAACTGAAAAATTTGCAGTGGTCTCTAAAATTTTCCAGAGCTGTATTTAAATTATATATTTATGTTTTCTAAATGAACTTGATTAAATAAAGTCGTTGAGCTTCCCTGGTCTTTTTTCACATTCCATCCAGTTCATTGACCAGTGCTTTTATTTTGAAGGTCTCAGCCGGACATCCTTATTTACTGTATTTGCTGAAGCTTCAGCTCAACCTGTTTGTTGATCGCTCTATGAGGCTTATTAACACCCCGACTTTATTACGAGCCGGGTCGATCTCTCTGGGGAGCTTTGAGCTCTCATCGCC
>RPOG01006820.1:0-17974 GCA_008086565.1 Thalassoma bifasciatum
ATGGTGGCTTCATTAAAACTTATCATTTACACTTTGGATTTCTGCACTCTGAGACATGGAGCCATAACTGAGGTTAGTCCGAGAACACGGAGGTTTGCTCCCACAGGGTTTCTCAACTCAGCCTTTGGATACATGTCAGGCAGTCATAAAACACTGTGTAAATCATTATGTGGGTTACATTTTTCTCCTTTTACCTTCTCAAAGGGATGCTTAGAATTCACGTACATTCTATTTTTGCCACATGTGGATATCTGAAATATTAGCGGCAGCTTTTATGCCAAAAACGTGTCGACACGGGCTCAGTGTACTGGAAACTGATCCTATCTCTCTGTCAAAGATCTGCAAAAAGCACAAAAATAATCCTAAAGTACACAATAATGACCATTATAATAATGGTATCTTCTTCTCTAATCTACTCACAGGGCAAGACAGCCTGTGTGATCTATGTGATATGCCTATTTTTAGCAGGGTCTCATGCTCATGCCCACTGTGTGCCCTCCTAACTCATGGTCAAAAGGTAGAATGTGATATTTCTGTATACCCTTCAACCATGGATTACAAATGAGTATCCTAGTATATAATGCCTTTTTAAGTCTGTTTTATTTTTCGTATTAGATATAGGGGCATGTGGGAGGGGATTTTTGGCTGCAGGTTATGTTTAATTTTGTAATAATGTTGCATGCTATGTCTTGTATGTCTTTGTAACTTGCTACTGGATACTGTGAATTTCCCTCATGATCTATAAAGTATCTATCTATCCATCTATCCTACTCATTTGTGATAGGTATTTAGTCGTGAAATCTATTTCATAAGTTTAAGAAGAATTTACTCAATTCATTTGAGTATATTCTTGTTGACACATTTAGGTAGTATTAACTCCAAAACAAAAAACAAAAATAAATAAATAGATACACAATCAATCTGAGGGCGAATTGTTACCTCCATTATATTGAGTACATCCTAACAGTTGCTTTTCACAGTGTATGTACCCTTTAGTATATTCAGTTTATTTGTACAGAAATTTTCACTGTTAAAAATAGGTAAAGAAGGTCAAATTTACCCATCATAATACAGTTCACTTGCTAATTTAAAATATTTCAGGATGATGATGATAAACAATTCAACCTTTTCCAGTGTGTCAATGCAATGCAATTACTGCAAAATACTGTTAATCAAAAAAAAAAAAAAATCAATTGTAGTAAACTTAACTTTCCAATGACCTAACAACTGTACCCATATATAAATACTGTTTCTCAATCTGATGCCTGTTCCTGGAGGGCTTTTAGTTCATTGCTTTATTTTAACCTTGTAAATTGAGTTGCTGTGTTGTTATTGTGTGCCTATGTATTGTTCATGTTTTGTTTGTCTTTTTTTGTCCGCTGGTGTTTTACTTGGTAATTGTCTATTAAACGAGTCTTAGCTATAAGATTTAAGGTCTTACTGTCTGTGTTGTGCAAGTACCTGCCTTGGGACTACGGGTGTAATTTAGCATCTGTGCTAAGTTCAGCTAATTGAAATTGATTTTTAAATGCAGCAATGTTGATTAATGTGCATTCTGAACTTAATCCGTCAATTCATGAAAGAAGGCAAAGAGGTGAAGATGAGCCATGGGGATGTGGAAAACCTAAAATTATAATGTCTTCAAAACTAATAAGTGATACAAATAAACATTGCTCTCATGCAGTGTTATCAGATAAGAAAAGAGCTATTCGGATCAAAAATTTTGTTTGGACCTGGCATTTTTATATTTCTGTTTATATTGAATTATTTGAATGTTTATGTATGAAGTTTGCAGTCATTCTGCATTGCCTCAAGTGGACATTTAAAGAACTGCAGTTTATCACACTTTTGCATGAGCTTCATTTCTTGCTCTTGGTGATGGCAGAACTTCATTCCAGTATGAAGGGAAATTTAAAAAATGAGTGGTTAAAAAGCGTCTGTTAAAGACAGAATTACTCAGATTTTTAAGGCTTTGAGCATTTAAATAAATTCACATTTGATCTAACCTTTCCTTGAGCCTGCAGCTGAAAGGAAACTCCCACTCATTCGTAGCTTTTATAAATTTCATGTTACTCCTTCAGTGTCCATCAATTTTAATTTGTCTTACATTACAAGGTTTGCTCTCAGTAAGATGTCAAAGTCAATCCTTAATTATCTGCATGATAGAAAATCTGAGTCATAATCTGAGTCATTCTCCTGTAAGTAATACCACCAATACTCCAACCACCCATTTTCTAAAATGCTGGTCTTCTGACCTTCTGTCTCTTTCCTTGTTTCAAAATGGACTGAAAGCTGGTGTGTATTGATCTCAACCATTGGAAAGAAAATGCCATCTGATAGCTCCACTTGTGCTGTGATATTTGGGTTGTGTGTATTTGTGTAATGATTTTACTCTCCTGAGAGGAGATGAGTTTAGTCTTAAAATCAATTTTCATGCTTTCATCTCTGGCATCAATCGCACTGACTTACTTTTACCGGGTGAGCTTTATTTATCGTGAAAGTAGAGATAAGTCACTGACTGTGTGGTTTAGGAAAAAGGTCATCTGAAAATATCAAGAGAATTCTGAATTAAATTGTAGACTGAAGAGCATAGACCTATTCAGAGTTAGTAAACAGTTGCTTAAGCAAAATAAATATAATGGTTAGTCAAGCGACCAAAGGTAAACCACCAAAAAACACTTCTTTAAATTCATCACTTTGACACATGGTACATGACTTCCAGTTTCTTAAGATATAAGCGTGTCCCTTCAGATTGGGGTTGAAACATAAACACAAAAGTTACTCTATGCTTATGACTACATTATTCTTGGACACTTATCAAACTGTGAAATATTAAGACATGATGTTGATAAAATGATGATGAAGCCTGAGACTGAGACGTATTAAAGGAGCAAGAAAACTACACACAGACAGAGAACTGAACCAAACATATCATAATAATAAAAGTAATAGTTGTGTATTTTAGGATTAATAATAAGACCAGTAAATAGCTTCATAGTATGCATTAGTTTTACTTCGATCTGATTTTTTTTGCTTATATTAACCATGATTTATATGTATATATCCATATTTGGTCATAACTTTGGCCTGAAATCAACCTTTTCATTAAATACACAAAGTAAAAACTGGGTTTAAAATATTGGCTGTTAATGTTGTTTATTTGTGGTCAAACCTGGTTCACTGAGGTTGAAGAAAGGAGGCACATTTAGAAACTTATTCGGAGACGTCCCTGGTGTTTCAGTGTAAAATGTTAACTTTACAGCTTAGAATTGTTTCTGACAGTTGACCAAAAACCATCAAACATTTTTATGTTGCTTACATTTTTAATTCAGTGTTTAAAGAATGCTAGCTTGCTTGAATGAATGGAGCCAAACATCACTTGCCATAAGGTGTAGCTATGTTTGATCAATAATTATGTACATCTAAAGTGTTTGTGCCTATGTTTACGTGGGTATATTCGTCTTGGACATAGTTTGGCTAGTTTCTGTTTTGAGTAGCAAAATATGTATAAAATTTGTCCAACAATGTATGTTTTTTATAGATTGCCTAGATATGACAGAAGTGTTTAAGAGAATATCTTTTGACTTGAAAAAGGTTCATCTTGGTTTTTCTTTGTTTTGTCTTGGGTTTTTCTTTTAATATCTTAACCCTCTGATGCATGAATTACGAAAGTCAGTGTCAAGATTTTTCCTTTGGGTTTTTTATATTCATCTTACAGCATGAAAAAAAGTTTTCCTTTTCCTTTTTTCAAATACTTGTAACTGAGCATTCAACATAAAACAGTGTGAGTTTAGTGTAAATATTTTTTTGTTTGGCTTCTTTTCTTTTTTTGTTTTGATAATTTCAGGAATAACCTTTTTTTTAATGCTTTGCAAGACATTTTCATCCTTTTTAACACTGGATAATTTGTTGTTTATAAGCTTTTTCACCCTGAAAAGTTTGTCTATAACATTTTAAAAAATATATATACGTATATATATATATCTTTCTGAAAAAAAAAAAAAAAAAAAAAAAAAAAAAAAAAAAAAAAAAAAAACAAAAACAACATTTTTTCAGGCCCGAGGAAGAATTAAAATAACCTGACACAGGCTAACATGAATTTCCATCACATGAACCATTGAATTTTGGAGTAAATAACTTTTAAATAGGTGTCCACTGTAGTGACCACTATGCACCACAGGGTTAATTTGTGTTGATTTTTTTTCAAATTCATGTTTTTATGACTGAACCCCCCAGAAGAGTGGTCACTACTTTGGTAGTTGCTGATAGGGATCCAAATAAACAAATAAAAAACAAATAAACAAATCGTTATGAAAACATAAGTTGTAAGTGGGTCTTTAACAGCATTTATCTTGTTGTTAGGTCTTTGTGTAGACAGGAAAAATAGCTTGTGTACAACTTTGTAATGTTGTTACCTGACTCAAGCACCAACACTCAGGACTCAGTTCAGCATTATTGAACTCTTCAGGCTCCCATTTCAGATAATGATGTTGTAGTATTGTGGAATCTAGTGTCATTCATTGACATTCACCTTTTCATTATACGGCTGGACAATCTAAAGCAAACCACCACCACCACGACCAGACTCCGGGAGTCATGACAGCGTCTGCAGCTCCTCCTGTAACGATTTTAATCAGGGGCTCATTATGTCTCACACACACAGGCCACTCAATCACATCAATTGATTAACTAAGTGCCAAGGGCGTTTGGGAGCCCAGGTGACAATATGATCCCAGGGGACACTGCCGGGGTCCGAAAGGAATAGTCGTTAAATAAACGCTCCTGTGGGGTCAGCATAACTGTCACATGTACCTACTTCTACATCTAATTAAAAAGCAAATTGCCTCACCAATAAAAGCTGGTAATTCACAACAAGGACAGATGTTTTCACTGGGCTTTCAGGTGTTGGTTTATGGTATCTATCTGTGCTCCGATTTGAATCAGCAGAAGGAAAAACATACAATACAAACTAATCTTCCACTCGTGCCACTGTGAGGCCAGGGATACTGACTTCCTTTGGCTTCACAAGCATCTGCAGCTGAATACACAAAGACCACCCATGGTTTTACCTGGTATGAACAGGCATAAAAATAGGTGGGAGTAGTTGAAGCTGTATAGCTCGATAATTATGTACTGGAGTCAAGAGTCTCAAGCTGTTTAAATGGAAGAAAAAAAACACACTCCATTGAGATGTTGTTCCTTCTGTGCAGTACAGCTGAACCTTCCTAAGGTTGTTCAAATACTTGGCAATTTTATTGAGCTGTTAAAAGCCCAAGAAAATGTTTTATATTGAATGGCAATCATCAGCTGGATAGAATTTCAGTCAAGATCCTTAAGAATAAAACTCTTTTATTCTTATAAAAGAATAAAACTCTTTCATCAGGGCTTAGTCAGAAATCTGAACAAAATTTGTACCTTCAGTGTAGTTTTTCACTCAATTTTTCACCAGGTAAAGAGAATGGAGAGGTTAATTATCCAACATTAGAGATTGGTTACAATTTGTACAAATTAAGCTTTCATTTTTGTAAAATGTATTTTTTCTGATCGACTGAAAAAAAAAAAAAAAAAAACTAGGCCTATTACTCAGAGTACTGTTCATACAATCAAGAGTCCCAGCACTGGATGTTCATTAAACGAGAGGAAAAAACAAAACTCCTTTCAGGCCATAATGATGTGAAGGTATGACAAGGTCTGTCTCATTAAAACACTCATTATTTTCCGGCCTTGATTTTAATGTGTCAGTGCTTTAATGTTCCAGTCACTCAACAGCAGCAGCAGCTTTCACAACAGTCACCTTTATTATGCAGCGAGAGGAATATTTCTTAAGTCTAACATATGAGTTTGTTGGCTTTTCAGAGAGAGTTGCAGGATGGTTAGTGGGACTACAGGAATAAATTGTGAGTCGTTTGTATATGTGTTTGTGTTGTCCAGCTCTTTCATCCTTCCCAGTGGAGAAGGCAATAGTTGTGTAGAGCCAAATCAGGAACTTGGTCATCGTGAAAAGGAACCTCACAGCAGACTATCGCGTCCAAGTCTGAACAGCTCTTCCTTGGCAGGTTTTGTCCAGTCTTTGCTTTGATATGGCAAAGGAAAGAGGGAAGAAATTGCAGAGAATTGTAGGTTTATACAAAATGACAACCTCCAGTGTTGAGACATGAAAGCCTGGTGTATGAAATCAACGCTCAGAAACGAAACAAATCACAAGCTCTGTGATTGGTCTGCTCAGAGGGAGTGTGTGTGTCCTGTATTTATGATATTAGCTATATGAAAACAGCAGTCCAACTAAGGTCATAGCATTTTGTCGACTCAACTTATCCCCTCCTTTTTCTACTCATCCATTTTGGTTATCAAGTCTATGAGTTGTGCATAAATATGCATGACAACATATATATCTGTTCTGAACATCAGGCAGGTGCAACGTAGGCTAGCTGTTCTCCAGACGGACAAAACCTCATTTCAGCTCCAACTCTTTATGAGTTCCTTGATCAACCATTGATAGGGTTGAGTTAGCATTTCCAACATGGATGACAGCCATCGTTTGTCCTCAAATCACCTCTTAAGGAACAGATGTGTGTTATCGTGGATGATCCTTTCCTTCCTCCAGGAAGTGGGAGCCTGACCCTCTCCTGTATATCTGGCTGCACAGATTTGTGATAGTGCTTATCTGGTTTTAATCCAGTATATGGAAGAAAGTATCAATCTATCTCCACTGACACTTATCTTGGGACAGGTTTCAGTATTCCTGATATTTCTTTCCCTGGTAGCATTTTCCAGCTCCTCCAAGGGAGAATCCAAGGCTTTATTGATATGATATGATTAGATATATAATCTTCCAGGTGAACTTGCCCTGAAGAAAGGTGGTTGAGGAAGCATTATGACTTTATACCTTTGCATTATCATGTTTCCAGGGGCTCTAGTCAGTTTGGTTGTCAGGGCTCTCTTTCCAGTAAAAAGCCAGACAAGTATGAGGTGATAAATTTTGTTCGTAACTTTTTAATTTGGTGACTTTCCAAGGTCTATTTCTTCATGTTTGGAGTAATATGTAAATAAGCACACTGCAAATGTTGCATTTTGGCTGAAGTTCCATTTTACACCCATGTAAAATCCTTGCAATACCACAGAGTCATCCAGTTTTAAAGGGGGTCACTCATTTTGTCTGACAAACTGTGAGTTATTGGAAGAATTATTGTTCGAGGAGCTGTCAGTAACATTTGGTCATTTTTATGATGCTGATACACCCATAACCTCAATTTCATAGCGAATGTCTTGTATGAAAATCATTCACTTTTGGTCTTAATAGTTCTGACAGCTCAGTATGTTTTAAAATCAATTTGAGATTTAATTTTGAGTTTCCAATACTATTTCAGAAATACAACCAATAAAATCAGTTGAAAGAAATTGTGTCATATCTGAACATCAACATCTGATAATGGGGAATGAAGATAGGAAAGTATTTGTCAATGGAAGATAATGTAAATATTTTCAACGAAAACGGTTAACACTGCAGATTGTTTCTTTTGGTCTTTGAAATATATTTTACCGTTATTCGAAGCCAAGAGTTTTTAAATAATGATTGTTCACACATTGTCACACTCCGGTCCGTTCCCTCAAATAACCCCCTTGAAGGTCACCTTCATCACAGCCACTACAATGTTGAAACCATGACTCCATAGCAGGTCTGAGGCAACCCAGGATGAGTGAAGGACATCCATGGCCTCAGAATATTTCGTGGCAGAAAACTCTTGAAAGACTTTTTCGGTGCTTTGACACTTAACCTCAGCCCATTGGGGGTTGAACCCAGCTAGTTTCAGCTTGGATAGATTCCATTTAAGAAGATTGCTACGGCCACAGAAGGGGCTGTATGTCCACTCAAAGCTGATCCTCGGCTGACAGGTCAAAAGCGTCTCCATCCCCCTGTAGTGAAAACCTTGGTGTGACCTTCTCCATCCAACTGGCCTTTTAAGAGAACATTTAATCAATAAGTCCATCGTGTAGATTTTGGTTTCAACATTAGGGAGAGGTATCTGCCTCTCTAAATTTTTCTGTCCTGCTCTTAGCTTTAACTTCCTAGATATCACCGCTTACTTTCCTGTTTTTATCATCTCATGGGCTCCCAAATTAACACCCAGAATACTATGATTTAAGGCGTTCCCATACTACACCTTCCATCGCATAGATCAGTGGTGTGTGCAGGCATTTTGAAGGGCAGGGGCGAAAGAAAAAAAGGGCACATTCAGCATGTTGCAGTGCCCAATGAGGCAGTTCAGCACCTTTTTTTTGGCCTATTTTGACCTCCAAGGGGGGCACTCAAGCACATATTTTAGCTCCCAAAGGAGGATTTTTGTATATTTTGGCTCCCAAGAGGGCACTTACACATGTATTAGGGCAGTTTATCATATTTTAGCGAGAGGAAGGGGTGGGGTTTGCCATTTAGAGGGGAACTTACGTACATGTTTTGGCTCCTTAAAAGGCACTTTAGAGCAACTTTTGGTTCCCAAGAGAGTACTTCAGCACATGTTTTGGCTCTTGAGAGAGCATTCTAGAATATTTTGGCTCCCAAGGAGACACTTCAGCACTTTTAACTTCCAGAAGGAACCTTTAGTGTATTTGGCTCCAAAAAGAGCACCTAGCTTGAGTTTTGGCTCCCGATAGGGTATTTTTGTATTTTGGATCCCAAGAGGAAGACACTAAAGCACGTGTTTTGACTCCCAGAGGGTTTTTACCCTAAGTTTTAACCAACTATTGAGGCAGATAGGTTGGGTTCGCCAGCCAGGAGAGCACTTGCAGCACATTTTGGTGCCCAAGAAGGTATTAAATGAAATTTTGGCTCCCAAAAAGGCCGATTAGCAAGAATTTGGCTCCTAAGAGGGCACTTTAGCACATTTTGGTTCTCAAGCACAGACTTAAGCGCCTGTTTTGGCTCCTGAGAGAGCATTTAGCATATTTTGGCTCATAAAAGGACACTTCAGCATGTTTTGGCTCCCAACAGGACACTAATGCACATTTTAATTTCCTGAAGGAATTTTTTTGTGTACTTGGCTCCAAATAGGGCACCTAAGCTTGAGTTTTGGCTCTCGATGGGGTAAATTTTATATTTTGGCTCCCAAGAGGAAGACACTGAAGCATGCATTTTGACTCCCGGAAGGGCAGTTTATCAACTTTTAACCAACTAGTAAGGCAGATAAGTCAGGGTCCCCAGCCAAGGGGGCACTTACAGCACATTTTGGTGCCTGAGGGGGAAATTTTGGCTCCCAATAAGGCACTTTAGCAAGCATTTGGCTCCTAAGAGGACACTTCAGCACATTTTGGCTTTCAAGAAGAGACTTCAGTGCTTGTTTTGGCTCCTGAGAGGGCACTTAAGTGTATTTTGGCGCCTTAGAGGAAATTCTAGTGTGTGTTGTGGCCTTTAGGAGGGCAGTTCATCATGTTTTAAACAGCCAAAGGAGCTGATTAGTGTGATTTGCCAACTAGGTTGGCACTCAAGCACATGCTTTGGCTCCCAATGAGGCACTTTTTGAACAACTGGGATAATTTTAGACTTGCCTGAAAACGGGTGTTTAACAGTATAAGTATCTTGCTTTTGATCATTCTTCAGTTGTGGTAAACTCTGTGTGAAGCATTTTTGAAACTCTCAAAGCCTTTTCATACATGTATTTCATGACTTTATTTCACTGAAACAAATCGACTCAAATATTTTTGAAAATGCTTCTGAGTCAGATATTATTGGACTTGATGCTTAAAATCCACAGACAAACCATCACCTACGTTTTTAAAAACACCCTCAGCCTTGGACTGTTGCATTTGTTAGTTACATGAATACAGGTCATATACCTTTTAAACCTTTTTTGTTTGTTTTCCTCATTCAGATACAAGCAATCTTCCCACATTTTTCAGAAAAGCATTGGAGACCAAAAAGGGAGAGGTGTAGTTATTTTGATTTTTTATATTTTATTCACCCATCTTCAATTGAGTCGAACAAACTCCTCGTTGGCACAGCAGTGTTTTTTTGTTTTTTGTTTTTGCCACTACACCTCCATAGTGTGCAGGTGGAAGTAATGCACCGGAAAGTACAGCAGTGAGCAAAAGGTGCTGCTAACAAAAGAAATGCATTAATCACATCTGCTGGACCTCAAGGACACACTGTGAATTTGGTGACTAACCCTGAATGTAAACAGAAACTCTTTCTTCTGTTGACTCCAGAGGGAACCTTTGAGCAATTTGAACAGCAAGATGCTTTTATACAACCTTTAAAGACTATTCAAGGCAATTCAAATGATCAGGGAGGATCAGGAAGTTATTGTGTTGGAGTTTTAAAAAATGTATTGTGGCTTCTGTACATTTCTCCAGAATGCAAATGATACCTAATGAATATCCAAAACATCCGTTCGACACAGTGGACATTGATTGTTTACAATCGATATGTGGAACGAGGACACTGTTACTATTTCTACATCCATGTTAACACAGATATAGCACCACTTTAACTGTGAATCAATGTGATCATTGGTAGGAGACTCGTCACTGTGACCTCCAAAGAGTCGAACGCTCTCAGGACCTTCCAACACAAACTGTTGAGGTAATGATTTGCACATTAGTCTACTTACTCGGTGTCCACTTACCTAAAGCTGCTGCCAAAGCAGTAGGTTAATACGCACAGTATCTGAGCAACCTCTGTGGTTTCACTGAGTCTGATCCTGAGAATGATTGATCTGCCTTTGTCATGAATTTGATTAAGAAATGTAAACATCTTGAATGACCTTTCTTGTTTGATTGGACAATTTTAACTGATAAAGTGTTTCTCGCTTTCATATGTGAGTTGAGCATCACATTAGTTCAGGTAGACCATGAAGTCACCTCAACCCAAGGAATATCTGCTGATCTTGACAGCAGTTCCCATCAGCTGACAGCTTGGTCAATTACATCTACACCAGGGGTGTCCAAACTAAGGCCTGGGGGTCAATTGTGGCCCACCGTCTACTTTCATACGGCCCCAAGCTGTCATTTTGATATGTATTAATTTTGTAACTTAAATTAATCATGCTCTAGTTGTATATGTTTACATTTTCTGTCAGACGCTTGAAAAAAACCCTAAATATATCTGGTAACATCTCACAAAAATTTGGACTGTGCATAGGCAACTTAAAAAAAAAAACATGAGAAGACAAAAGACTAAATTTAAGTTATGACATGGTGAAGAAAAGACAAAAGTTGATGCAAAAAAAGGTTCAGGATGCAGGATTAGAAATATTCGGAGTTAAAAATGTTGTTATAACTGTCTTATAAACAAACGTGATAATTAAAAAAAGATAATATTTTTGCATCAGCAGCTCTTCTAGACTTACAATTTTGCTTTATAAAAGTGAGTGCGGTTAGTTTCAGTTCTGAGACCTTTGTAATCAGAAGAATCGCCTCTCTATGAGTATGATTGGTCAGGGATGGAGAAGTGTTATTAACATGTGCAGTTATGGACTAAAAGGTGAAATGTTTCCAACTGGGAGAAGTGTAAACAAGAAATGCTGCCTGAACATATAACTACGCATACTATACTGTTTTTTAAAGTAGAGCTTCAGCTTGTTTTTCTCCATCTAAAGAAATTTAAGAAGCAGACTGTCAGTTTTTCCCTTTTTAAGTTGTGTACCAATAGTATAAGGAGGCACCTCTACAAGGGAGAACTTGAGTGAAAACATCAGAGCTCTGATACAAATCACCTCAGCTGAGTTGACACTTCGCCTGAGGTAAGCTCCTCTGCACCTTTTCTTTTTCCTTCCCTCCATCTCTTGACATGAACAGGCTCTGCTCTCCCGGCACAGCCAGATGTATTGTCTCCTGATGCATTTGATCAAATCTCTGCTACTGTAAATGTCTCAGTGCCTCCACCCCCAGAAATCAGTTGACACATCAAAGCCCCAGAGGGACTTAAATATTTAAGCGCGGTGCCAAAGCGTGGTGCACACTCCCCACTGGTGTCACAGTGCAGTGAAAAGTGTCTGGGAAACAAGAGTTTGGTTATTTTTTTTGACATAAAGGTGGCTTATGGTGGATGTGACAAACAGTGTGAAGATGGAGCAGTTTTTAATGGCTGGAGTTTGGAGGATGAAAACAAAAATTTTATGTGTCTAGGTGCCTCAAAGTTTTAGCACCAATAAGGATAGTTTATATTTTTGTCCTGGAATAACAAGCCAACAATATATCCCCAGAATAAAGCTTGGCACGGGCAAATAAACGTGAAATACTGTGTTTGCAGAAACTTCAGCCACCTTCTCTGCCTCTATGTTATGACTGACCCAAGTAATCCAGGTCAGGTTCACACCTCCAGTGTCAGCCAAAGATCCTTTGGCATAAACCCAGGTTTGCGTGACCCACTAGCCTGCTTGGGTACATTAGTCCAGATACTTAATCTGTCTAATATGTGTGTGTGTGGGCGTGTTTAAACGCAGCCTCACCCTCTTTATAGCTGTAAGTACTGAAGCCTGGAAGCCGGACACTTCTAATGTGATTAGTCCAGATGGAACTTCAGAGACTCAGTGAAGGGTGTTTAGTTTGATTTGGAAGGAGGTGAATATATTTAAGGGCTAAAATCAAGTTATCATCGAGTGGCCGTGCCTTTGTTCCGTTCATTCCGTGCCGTTGCCCGTGAAGTTAAAGATGGCTTTTAAGATTCTTTTAATCACATATACAGCACTTCAATTAGCTCAGCACTTACCTACATTTCTAAGCTACTTAATCCTTATACCACTGGGCAGCCAGCTGGGACATCCAAACAACCTGTTGGCTTCACAGCCTGGCAGGATTTAAAACAATCTCTACCTCTTTCCATTACACCAGCGTAGTCTGTCCACGATTTCAAAACCAGGCATTTTACGGTGAGAAGCTGAGTCCTGAAAACCTTTGGACATTTACCTGGAGACTTACATAACTAAATGTAAATCTTTGAATCTGTTTCTGAGATTTTAAGAAAGGGATTTTGTTGGTCTGTGGGTATAGAACCTTGACAAAAGCCTTCTCAAGTGCTGACATAAAAAAAAAAAAAATATATATATATATATATATATATATATATATATCGAACCAGTCAGGCCTGCTCGAAGAAGTGAAGCCTGGTTAGACACTGACTCTGATCTAGCTCTGGCAAATATAAGAAGTATTTGTCTCCATTTCAAAAGGTGGCTTTACAGCTTGTATAGTATTTCCCATTAAGCTCAATCCAAGCATTGAGTCAGCGCACAGTAAAAACATTTAAACATTTTAACATTCCCCTCATTTCATCTAATTACGCCACCAAACAGACAGGTGAAACACTCCATAATGCGCCTTGTAAAGGACTTGCATTCAGTCGGCATTTGTTTTCAGTGACAGTGCTATAGAGCTGGGTCGTGTCAGGTTGGCTTGTAATGAGGTGCTTTTGTTTGAAGTGAAAGGAGGTTTTGAAATGTTTGCAAACGTCCTGTTCTCACTGAAAGGGGGAAAATGCACACAGTATTGCAGAGAAACCGCAGAAACTAAGAAGAAAAGGAGGATATAGTTTAGCTAATAGAAATATGGGGAGATGAAAAACTGTTAGCTGGCTGTCTGCTTAAAACTGAGCACCTCTGTGGCAGTGTTTTCAACAATGATATGCTTAATCCAAAGTGTTTAAATCATTATTCTTCCAACTGTGGGCAAAGTAAAATGTATCTCCAAATCGATAAATAGCAATAATGTTCGTCTAAGCTTGACAGAGCTGTTATATTACTGTGAAGTCTACTTTAAAAGCTCGTGCGTCATTTATAATATGGATATAAAGTGTGGTCCTCATCACTGCGGAACAGTAAATTCCAGCGCATCCACGGGCGTCGATTAATTTACGCACTCCTACACCGGAGGATGCATCTTTGAGTAGTGTTGACCTGCAGGGCCTGTGGCCATCTGTGGCCCTTCTCCTCCCCCACTCTTTGCAGAGTGAGAAAAACCCCAGCTGCTCTTTTGGCTGCAGCAGACCTCACCAGGAGGAGTATTTAAAAATCCCTAATCTATCACTCGGCGCAGCCAGCCCTGTCTCCTCTGGCTGGCCGAGAACCTACAACGATTTGCACTGTCCATTCCACGAGAGAGACATCGTTACTGCTAAGTTAATCTATCAGAGGGGGGGGGGGGGGGGGGGGGGGGGGGGGTACAGGGAGTCATTGGGATCATTGGTAATGATTTGGAGATTCAACAGGATCGTATGTAAACGACTCCTGCGGTATCACATACCAAAGACAGAATCATCCTTACGGCTTGCTTTGCTGCTTTTCATCATTTTGATATGATATTACACCCCTGATCCAAATCTTAGAGCCAGCTGAAAAATTGAATAAATTCACATTTCGCACAGTTGGATCTTAAAAAGGTTCTAATTGGAATTTAAAAATACAAAACGAAAAAAAAAAAATAGGAGTGAGACAGAAACAGAAAGTGAGTAAGTAATTTATTGAAAACAATAGTTAAGGTGAATTATTCTATTAATCAGCTGATCTTAAACTTTGGATTGAGCTGTATAAGCAACGCCATCGCTGCTGAGGTTGGATGCATTAAGACAGCCATTTTTAATTTCTTCAAAGATCCTGAGGGTTATGGAACAAAAGAGTACCCTAGGATCTGATTGGCTGCTCATCAAGACACAGGACGATCCTCGACCCAAATGAAGGTCGTTACTGGAGTCGACTGCAGCCCAATAACCATCAGATGGCGTCTGAGAGAGAAGAGCTTTAAGAACAAAAACCTCTTCAAAGGCCTCGTCTCCTTCCACTAAATCGCCCGTTTGGACTTTGACAGAGAGCATCATGGGACATTGAAAGGTGGAAGAAAGTTTGATTCTCTGAGGGCGTCCAACGTTACTGTCATGACAAGGAGATCCCACTGAGATGTTTTCTCCATGATCTGCTTTTTCCTTCAATGGAACAATGGAGGTGCGGTTGTTCAGGGGGCGTCCTTCATGACTGAGGGCCTTGGCCTGTGTTCCAGTGACTGGGTTTTTCAACAGGACAACACTACAGTTCATAATGGCCGCTTGACAAAGGGCTTCTTCCAGAGAAATAACCTCTGGCGCAATAGTCACAAGAGGGACTCAGACATCCCAGTGTGATAATAGAATTAGTGATAAGTGTAGAAAAAACATCCACAGTGGATGTAATACGACCAAATATGGGCTGTACACTTTGTACAAAGAGGCTTTTCTAATCGTTTCTTTGAGACAAACGGCTGGATGTGCTACTGGAGAGGCATGTAATAGAAATTACAGGCATGTTTTTTCATTAATACACACAGGCAGAGCTGCTTGACACTAATGTCCAGAAGTAAACACAACTCGCTCGCAGGTTCATCATTGCTGTGTTCTCCAAGGGGCTTTTCAAGCGCCATGATGCTGACCTGAAGGTAATACCGCTATCAACCTCAAGCGGCTATCATTGCTTTTACAATATAACGACACATTTTTATGTCACTGTACCGAGACACTTAACATTTCCTCCTTGGGCTTGTTTTTAATGGAGGCAGCCTTCGGCGCGCTGGTTCAAGTTCCCCAGTGAGCTAAGCTCAGCAGAGGCAGGCGGACTCTGCTTCACCCATCTGACACCTTTCCCCAGAATGATTGTGATTCCCCACCACATTCCAGAAAATCAATGAGATCTGCTGGGGGGGGGAGAGAGGGGGGGAAGTACAGGGTCTGAATACATCAATCATTCTACTTTCAACCATTTTGATGCAACACGACATGCAGAAGAGAGTCCAGAACACACGAGAGATCGACAAGCGAAAGGCTGGGATGCATCTTATGAAATAAAATAAAGAGACTTATCACAGGCTGATAACATGAGGCCCTATAGACAATATAAAGGGACTTTGATGTCAAGTTAGATCAAGATATGGCTTGATCTCTGCAGGATGAGAATAGGGTTGTCACTGTATGAAAATTTAAGCTCACAGTTAGACCTGTCACGATAATAAATTTTGCTGGACGATAAATTGTCCCAGAAATTATTGCGATAAATTATAATATTGATGTTTTGATACCATTTTCAACTAATAAAATAATAATGGTACAATAGTGCAAGTACACCTTTTTAAAGATAAATAACCTTTTATTTCTTAAGAATAGTTCAAATTGGAAGTATATTGTAAAAAAAAACATTGTAAATATCCCAAAAAATTCACAACCCAACCAACTGTCAGCCTCGAGTAGAAACCACACGAAACTGAAGCAATAAATAAAGTATAAAATCTCTGTAAATAAAATTGCACTTCAATATAAATTAAACCTTAGGCTCAGACATTAAGATATTTAACAGGCAAAATTGCCAATCCAGTTAGGACCTTTGTAAACAAAAAATGCACTTGAATAAAAACCACACCAAAAAAAGCAATAAATAAAATAAACCCTGTTGCTGATAAGAAAAAAAAAAACAACTCACAGTGATAAAGCAAAGTTAACTCATTATCCGGTGTCTTTGGTGAATATAAAACTCATCAAGTCTGGCAAAGTTATCAAGCTCATTTTTAATTATTGTGCAATTAATTAATTTATTGATTGTTGTGACAGGCCTACTCACAGTTATTGTGACCAAAATTATCACGGTTTTTGATATTACTGCAGTATTTTTAAAAATGTGTTCAATATAGTCAGTAAGCACTACTTGACCTCAACAAACTGAAATGGTTTTCAACAATGTAACAGTATTTATTATATTTCCAAAATAAAAGCAAAAATTAGGGTTCAGCATGTAAATGGCTGATTTGTCAGGAACATTTCCAGTAGTTTAAATTATACAAATCCCCAAAAATTCAAGCTGTTTTAGTGCATTTTTAGATGCAGGTGCAAAAACAAACACTGTTTTCTGTTTGTTTGATCAAGTGTCTGCTCAAGATGGGAGCAAGAGCACGGTGTTTTATTTTGAAATGTCTGGATGCTCCGTTAGTTTTCGTGTCTTTTTCCTGTTTGGTACGAACTGTTCTACAGATATTAAGATGTTTCTGTGGCACAACTGGGCAAAAAGAGACTCGCAGTGAACGCTCTGATTGAAACGAGCGGAGGCTAAGTGCAGCGTAGCGCGACCCTGACGTTCAGCAGAGCAGACGCTTTATGTGTGAATTGAGCTCTGTCGTCTCCTCCTTCCGCCATGATCAAATTTCTAGTCTCACTAAAGTTTAAACGGAAAGTGTAGGCTACATATTGCGCCTGGGCAGCTAATTTGGGAGATTTTGATCAAACTGGGAACACACGGTTTTTGGCATGGCGACAGTTATTGTAACCATCAGTGTTTTTACCGGAGTTTACTGTTACTACGGTAACTGTTACATCCCTAGAAGAAAAGTATTGAAAAAAAGGTTCAGGTCTGCTGAGTGGAAACCTTTTTGAAGGTAAACTATTCTCCTCTATTATGTCGTGTTATGTCCCATCCAGGTGTTGCTTCAGTCTTTCTCGAGCCTCTATACGTCCTCAACGAGCAACCTTATCTCGATGCCTTGGACATGCATTTGTTGAAGATGAAACAAAAATGCCATGTAGGAAAAAAGAAACACTTTCTCAGGTTTGGTTCTACACCTGCGTGCATGTGATAACTGGAACTATGTCCAAAAATAAAAGAGTGAATAACCTTTCGCTCATCTGCCACAGCCTACTCTCCCACTCACTCTTTCATGTGACATTGTCTTTAGTCAAAAGGCGAAGACTGATTAATTGGTGGTCACGTAAGGAATCTATTTCCACCAGGTGCTCCGGTACTTCAAAGCATTCGGCTGAATAAATTGAGCGTATTTGAGCTTCTGAGCTCTGTTTTCTCTACAAAACATGGGAAAAATGTCCATTAATCCCATCCGTCTCAGGGAGTTGGGACTTCTCATTAAACACCTGTTTGAACAATATTAGACAGATTCAGTATCAGAGTGGCAGAAGCTCCAGCACAGCACAATGAATCACCCCCATCATGAATGCATTATGAAGACGAAGGGGCCTCGGCTG
>RPOG01006821.1:1014-21553 GCA_008086565.1 Thalassoma bifasciatum
CCTGTAGGCCGCCATTGTTGTTTACAATAACGTCTGGGTAGTGATGTCATATGGTTGCACCGGGCTGGATCTCATACAGGATCATATAAGTCCTGGAGCGGACTTCAGTGGTTTCCAGAGGAAGTTTTGTGGGTTTGTGTTGGAAAATAGTCGGCACAGCATTTGGCTTTAGTCTCCGTTTATAATGACCCACACCTGTCAGCTCTTTCATCAGCATGGGCCGGCTAAATGCAGCAAATGCTTCTGGGGAGAAGTGGCCAGAACATAGCCGCGGCTCCATGGGAAGTTGTTTACGCCCACAAGAGATTTCCCACAACTTCCTTCTTTTCTTGTCTTTTGGGAAGCTGTGCAGACTAACATCAGTCTCCTTGTTTCCTTTGGACTGAAAAGTGCAGTGACTTAGATCTCATCATTTTGACTTTTTATCTCAAATTATTGACTTGTACCCAAATTGGGCTCTAAATCTCATAATTCTGACTTTTTCCCATGATTTTGACGTTTTTATCCCCAAAAAAATCTGCATTTTGTCTCTGAATTTCAATTTTTTCATCTTAAATTATTGACATTTATCTCATATTAAAAACTTTTTTATCCTAAATTATTGACCACTTATCTTATAATTTTGACTTTCTTTATTTTATCTCCAATTTTTGACTTTTAACTCAAAATTTGGATTTTTATTATTTTACGATTTTGTCTTTTTTTTCCCCAAAACTTGACATTTTGTCTCAGAATTTCAACTTTGATATCTCAGGTTATTGACCTTTCACCCAAAAGCAGCCACATGTGGCATTATTATGTTTTTTTCCCTCCTCAAACCTCGTGACTTACGGAGACTAGTAGTGAGGAAACGGCCAAATCCAGATGCTCGGCACCAAGCAACCAATCTACGTTCCTACCTGGTCGCTGTAGGAAAAAAAAAAGACATAGTGCAAATGAACTTTTTTCTTTTGATTCTTGTTGTTTTTGTTTGTTTGTTTTAACTCATTGGCTTCCATTGATGTTTATAGACGTCCATTACGTTTTTCAACAGAATGGTTTTGTCCGAGCTTATCCATCAATATCAGGCTTATAAACTGGTGTAATGACAGGCTGAGCCCTGTAGGTGGCAGCAGCGCTCTCTTTGGATGAGAGATCAGCAAAGATTATAAGAAGGGACGACAGAGAGAAAAATACAAAAAGGGATTAATTAGGGCCACTGGTAAATAAAAGAGAAAGGTCCAATATCTGAGATTGCAGTCAGAAATCTCGGAGTTAAGTCAGATTTCTTGATCAGAGTCAGAATTTTAAGATTAAAGTTAATTTCTAAGATTCAGGTAAGAAATCTAAAAAAAAAATCATTATAATGATATTAAAGGTTGAAAAACAAGTGATTTTAGTGAAACCAGCCTGTTTTTTTTGCTGATCACTAACAAACAGAAAAGGTAAAAACAAACCATTTGTCCTGATTAAAGAAGGGAGTTTCAGTGTTTACATGGTCATAAAACATAATATTTCATGGGTCTTTGGTCTAAATGCTCTAAAACTGTCAGCAGCCACTGAGTTAATGTCTAAATATCAGCTCTCATCCTTCATCTGAGCCTGGGACAAACAAAACTGGCCCAAAATATGTTGGAGTTTCCAAACTTCAGAAAAAGTCTGAGACTTGTTGCTTTTCTGAAAAAACTGGAGTCTGAAAAGTTGCTGAATGCAATCACAAAGTCACTACATCGACTTATTTCTTTCTTTAAAAGATCTTTATTAACATTTGAAATCAACAAGAGAGTTTCTGTCTGAGTTCGAATTCATCTTCAGTTTCAGAAATAAAACCAATCATTGAATCTTTGAGTTTAAGGAGAAGAAATTGGAGGTTTCTTCTCTGAAATCTTGGATGTTTTGAGGAATCGTTTCTTTTCTCCTCAGCTGAACCTGGAGTGAAGCGGCGCCTCCTCTTTAGCCTCCTTCAGCTCCGTGTTTTGACTCATTTTCTGACTCATTAGCAGCAGCTGCTGGAGGCCGCACTGATGTGAGCGCTGAGACCGAAGCGTCAGGAAATGAGGCTTCGCCGCTGGTTTTTAACGAGGGTCAATCCAAACATTAGATCACCTTCATTAAATCTCGGTTAATTGGCTCCAGGATCTCAGGTTTTCCCTCAGAGCGACGCCATCTGGATCTGCTGCTGCGTTATCAACGACCACGTCCTGAAAACTTCAGAATCAAACATGATTTTAAAGAAAATGCAAACGTCACCTGCAGTGTTTTACACGACCAGCAGGGGGCGACTCTGAATACAACTTAATACAGGGCTCTCTTTAGGGGGCCAAAATGCATACTGAAGTGTTCTCTCGGGAGACAAAAATGAGCCAAAGTGCTTTTTTGGAAGCCAAAAAATACTTAAGTTCCCTCTTTTGAGCTAAAATCTGCACAAGTTTCCAATTGGGAGCCAAAATAAGCTAAAAATATTCTCTAGGGAGTCAAAACACACTCTTTCCGGACCAAAAATGTGAGATAAAGTGCTTTTATCAGAGTCAAACGTCTTCAAGTGTCCTATTGGGATCCAAAAAATGCTGTAGTTTCCTCCCTGGAACTGAAAGTGTCATTTAGGGAGCCTAAATAAGCAAAAAAAATATTCTTTAAGGAGCAAAAACGAATGGTAAAATGTTCTTTTAGGAGCCAAAATGTGTTTAAGGTTCCTCTCTGGAGCCAAAACGTGCAAAAGTGTCATTTTAGGGACTCAAAATATGCAAAAAATAGTCTTTAGGGAGACCAAATGCAGACTGAAGTGCCCCTTTTGCAGCAAAAATGAGGTAAAATGCCTCGTTGGGAGCCAAAACGTGTGCTTTATGTGCCTTTTCTCTCTCCAACTTTGACTCCCTGCTTCTTTAAACTCCCTCCTCCTCTTTAGCGGTTTCACAAACGGCGCGTTGACACCTTCGTTGGCGGCTGTGAACAAACGTCTGCCTGAATGAGCGTCCTGCAGCATCGCTGGCGTCCTTCGATGCTGTCGCAGTCTTTTCTCCCTCAGCGGCGCTGGCCCGGGCGCCGCGGCTCCTCCCGCCAACAGCTCTTTGTCACGGCTGGCGAGCCCACAGTCTGACAGCGTACTTGGCCGTAGCTGAAATTGATTTGGCAAACGCAGCAGCAGCAGCAACAAGAACAACAACAGAGGAGGCAGCGGCTTCCCGGCAGAGCGGCCCAGCTCGAGCTTTGTTAAGTAAATAAGTGTCGGGGAAATTCACGGATAAAGAAATTAGCCTCACGCAGGTTCGCAGCGCTTCGGAGCAGCTGGAGGGAGAAGGATCGGTGGTTTTTCAGCTTCCAGGATGTTTGGCTGAAGTTCAGAGCGGAGCCTCCTCCACCTCCTCACCTCCTCTGAGACTTTCTGCAGACTGGATAAATTCTGTGCCAGAGTATTTTTAACCCGGCGGAGGAAGCGGCCAAACGATGATGATGATGAGCGTCCATCTGTCAAAAACTTCAGTCCGGTGTGAGACGCGTCTGCGACCACAACCGAGATTTTATTCTCCTTTAAGTCAGAGAAGAGGAAGAAAGAGAAGCTTCAACAATAAAACACAAACTCAGCAGCAACAAAGAGGAAACAAAGATGAAGTGATTTCACTCAGACGTTACCTCAGAGGGATTTTCTTCAACCATTTACAACAATTATCTAATTATAAAACATCCTTGTTTTCCAGAGAAGACACTAAAGTTCTTGTTTTAGCCGTAACGAGAATAAATAAGCTCAGCTTTAATCTGATTTCTGTTTTTAATCAGGCCGGAAGCAAAGTCATTTTTAACTGTGGGATCATCGCACCAGGACAAACTCTGAGATTAAAAACTAAAACCACAGTGAAAGAACGAGTTTACAACAAAGACACAGGCTGATACAGAGTCTGAGTTTGCAAAAATTGCCAAAAAGCAACAAATAGTTGCAAAAAATTGGGAGAAAACTTGGAAAATACTCAGGAGGTTGCAAAAAAATATACAAAAAACTGATAGAAAACAGGGGAAAGTGACTAAAATGGCCAAACACAACAAAAAAGTAGCAAGAAAGTTGCTATGAATCTTAAAAAGTTGTCTGAAAGTAGCAAAAAATGTCAAATGGGGTGAGAAAGGAGCAAAAAAGTGACTAGAAATGGTAAAAAGAAATAAAAAAACTGGCAAGAAAACTTTTGAAAATAGTGGGAATGAAACAAAAAAGGTGAAAATAAATAAATATTTTTAAGAATTTTCGTGACTGGAATGGACAAAAAGAAACAAAAACAACATTTAAAAGAAAGTATTCAGAGGGTGGCAAAAAAAAAATAAATGTGAAAAGTGACAAAAAAGTGAAAATAAGTAAAAGAAAAAATGGAAAAAAAGGCCAAAGGCAACGAAAAATGACAAGAAAATTGAGGGGAAGAAAAAAGAAAAATTATCAGAAGGCAACAAACAGTTTTCCAAAAGTGGGAAAAAGAGTGAAAATTTATTAGAATGAACAAAAAGAAACAAAAATAATCAGACTGAATCAATAAAATTGTCCAAAATTGGCAAAAAAAAGAGTGAAAAATGACTTGAATGGACAAAAAGCAGTCAGGAGTAGGATTATCATTAATGTTCATCTCCTTTTTCCTATATTTGTTAAAAAACATAAAACTGGAGAAACTAGAAATAATCGCACAAAGAAATGACAGTTGCAGGACGGTGAAATATGATTGCGGTTTTTTTTTTTTTTGCAAATTGTTTAGCCGTACAACAGCGACACAAAGATACAGACGTACTAAGAAATGCTGGAGGAAATGTGGTCGTTTTATTCCCGTGGTCGTTTTATTCTTGTGGTCGTTTTATTCCCACGGTCGTTTTTGTTCCAGTGGTTTTATTCCTATCATCATTTTATTCCTGTGGTCTTTTTATTCTTGTGGGCGTTTCATTCCTGTGGTCGTTTTATTCTTATAATCGTTTTATTCCGTGGTCGTTTTATTCCTGTGGTCGTTTTATTCTTGTGGGCGTTTTATTCCTGTGGGCGTTTTATTCCTCTGGTCATTTTATTCCCGTGGTCGTTTTATTCCTGTGGTCGTTTTATTCCTGTGGTCGTTTTATTCCTGTGGTCGTTTTATTCCGTGGTCGTTTTATTCCTGTGGTCGTTTTATTCTTATAATTGTTTTTTCCCGTGGTCGTTTTCTTCCTGTGGTCATTTTATTCCCATGGTCGTTTAATTCCAGTGGTCGTTTTATTCCCATGGTCGTTATATTCCTGTGGTCGTTTTATTCCTGTGGTCGTTATATTCCTGTGGTCGTTTTATTGCTGTGGTCGTTTCATTCCCGTGGTCGTTTAATTCCCATGGTCGTTTCATTCCCGTGGTCGTTTAATTCCCATGGTCGTTTTATTCCTGTGGTTGTTTTATTCCTGTGGTCTTTTTATTCCCGTGGTCGTTTTATTCCCGTGGTCGTTTTATTTCCGTGGTCGTTTTATTCCTCTGGTCGTTTTGTTCCTTTAATCGTTTTATTCCTCTGGTTGTTTTTAACCTTTAAAACCTAAAACATGAGCGTCTGAAAGCTGCAGCGTTTTTTAATCCAGCTGCTGTGACTTTGCTGGACTGAAAGTGAATGTTTCAGCTTCTGTTTCAGCACCGACCCTGAGGGGGGTGGGTTGATTCTGGTTTTGTTCCTGTGCTAAAACTCAGCGTGACACGCCGCCGCCCTCCGGGGTTATCTGGAGTTCTTTGAAACTCCCCAGCGTTTGATGTCCATCTTTAAAAATAATCCTTTATTCTCCGCGTTCGTCTGCGCTGAATGAATAAATACAGTTTGACTTTGTGCTGCAGAAATCAGAACGTTCCACTTTCATCCTCGCTCATCAGATTCCGGCGCCCTGCTGTGCTTCCACGCCGCGTTAACCTCCTCTCTCTCCTCTCTCTTCCTCAGGACTTCCCTCTGCTGCGCCTGGACCAGGTGGTCGACGGTCAGTCCAACATCATCGGCTTCTCCATGCTGAACAGCAGCCACTCCTTCTACCTGGAGTTCATCCGCAGCCTCAACCTGTCGTGGCGCGAAGGCTGCGACGCCAGCCCGTACCCGGGGCCAGCGGTGAGCGACACGAGCGCCCTGACGCGGCGCGGGGACGGGATCCAGGCAGGCTCAATTTGTTCCTCCTTTGTTCACGAGCTGAGAATCAAACTGTTTGATTGGAGAGTGTTTGTTGNGCCCCGCCCCCTGGTGTCTGGCTGCAGTATAGGTCATAAGCCCCGCCCCCTGGTGTCTGGCTGCAGTATAGGTCATAAGCCCCGCCCCCTGGTGTCTGGCTGCAG
This sequence comes from Thalassoma bifasciatum, assembly GCA_008086565.1. Taxonomy (NCBI): domain Eukaryota; kingdom Metazoa; phylum Chordata; class Actinopteri; order Labriformes; family Labridae; genus Thalassoma; species Thalassoma bifasciatum. The sequence continues at coordinate 7,280 of RPOG01006821.1, forward strand.
TATAGGTCATAAGCCCCGCCTCCCCATGTATTCCAGATATGAGCCGGGAAAACTTAAAAAAATGACGATACCTCGTAGAAACGTTTCTCTCATCCTTACTCTAAGGTAGTATGATGATGTCATCTGGCTTCATGGTGTTCAGGTGTTTTTTTTCCTGAGAAGTTAGTTTTTCATTAGTTATTGGACGTTAAAAACCGCGATATAAGTTTCGTTTTACGATAGTTGACAGCTGCCGTTCGTGAGTAGTTTTTATCAGGGATATAAGAAACTTCAGGAAAGAGCCAAAAGGAGACGAAACCTTCTGAAGAAGAAGAAGAAATAAATATTTTTATTTCTCTTTTTTACTTGGCTCCACCTGAAATTCTCTACTGCGCAGACTCTGGCTGCACAATGGCGGCTAGAGAAACGGGGTTTTTGGCTTCAAAAATGTAGAACGGTGACAGGAGGAAGCACGCTGTTTATTCTACATACAGTCAATGGTCTGGACCTACACTTTTCTTAGCCAAAACCAGTCTGAGCTTACAGCAGTCTAAGCCTATACCAGTCTAAGTTAATACAAGTCTTAATCTAAACCAGTCTATATCTATAGCAGTCTGAGACATTATCATTCCTTGCCTATAGCAGTGGAAGGCCATGGCAGTCTAATCCCATCAAAGTCTAAGCCTATACTAGTACAAGCCTACACCAGTCTAAGCCTTTACCAGTTAAGCCTATTATTAGTATAAGCCTACACCAGTCAAAACCCATAATAGTCTAGGCCTATAGCAGTCTGAGCTTATAGCAGTCAAAGCCTAAAGCAGTCTAATCTATTGCAGTCTGAGACATTACCATTCCTGGCCTATAGCAGTTGAAGGCCATGACAGTCTTCTGGCAGTCTGAGCCTATCCCAGAAAGCCAAAAGCCATCCAAGCCTATAGCAGTCCGATACTATAGCACTCTGTGCTTTTACCAGTCTAAATCCAAGACGTGAAGCCTATACCAGTTGAGTCTAATGTCGTCTTATACCATCAAAGTCTACGTTTATACTAGTCTGAGGTTATAGCAGCCTCAGCCTATACCAGCCCAAGACTACACTATTCTAGGCCTATAGGAGTCTGGTTTTATGGCAGTCCAAGCCTATAGCAGTCCGATCCCACAGTAGCCTGTGCTTATACTAGTCTAAATCCAAACCAGTGAAGCCCATGGCAGTCTGAGCCTAAAGCAGTCTAGGCTTATAGTCGTACGTCTCAGCCAATGAAAGTCCAAGCCTATACCAGTGGATGCCTATAGTACTTATTTTATGGCTGGCTGAGTCTATGCCAGTTGAAGCCTTCAGCAGTCTGAGCTTTTAGAAGTCAAAGCCTATAGCAGTCTAAGCCTTTAATGCTTTAAGTCTGCAGCACACACCTGATTAAATTTGATACCAGTTGAAAAATGGCTCAAATCTTAAGTTTGCACGGTTAGATCTTAACCAAAAAATGTAAAAAAAAAACAAAAAAGAACAGAAACTAAGTGAGACAAAACAGCAGAGTAAGTGATTTATAACAAATGAGACTTTAAGTGAAACAGTGTTTTCATTTCAGCCTGAGTGACGTCGTTTTTCTGCTGCTTCACTCTGTTTCTCTCTGATAATGAACGATGAACATCTAATAAGTCTCTCCCTCCTCCTCCTCCTCCTCCTCCTCCTCCTGTTCCTCCTGCGTAATGAAAAGAAGCATCAGCAGAAATAAACATGTTCTCAGTGTTTGTCTCATTTGCTGCTCTGATATCAGCAGCAGCAATAACAGCAGAGCTTTAATAAAGATAACACTGATGACAATGGAGCTTCTCTCCATCACTGAAGACTCCATCATCCCTCGCTCCCCTGTGGCTCCTCCGCTCTTATTTAAATCACAACATCGTTTGTTGTGTTCATAACCACATTAGAAGATTATCAGATGAAGATAAGCGTCTGCATCGACTCCTGGCTGCGAGACGGCGTCAGCGCTGAGGCTCCAACCGCACGAATATTATTCTTTTCATGATGAGGAGCTTTTTTATTACAGAACAGAACTAATGTTTGAGGAGGTTTGTTTCCACACAGTTTAAAAAGAAGATGTCTGTCTGTGATTGGTTCTTTACACAGCCTGAGTTTATGGACAAGCTTATAGCCACGCCCCCAATCTGTGATGTCACACATTAGAGTCTGAATCAGAGTTTTAGTGCTTCAAGAAGACAGAAACTTAACAAAAATATTAACTCAAAACCAAGGGCGAAAATCCCTCCTGGGAGCCAAAACATGTGTTAAATTGTCATTTTAGAAGTTTAGATGGATTAAAGTATCCTTCAGGGAGCAAAAACACATATTTAAGTTCTTTCTTTGAGCAGAAATTAATGATAAAATCCACGTTTGGGAGCCAAAACTTCTATTAAAGTTCCTTCTTTGAGCAGAAGTAAATGATAAAATCCACTTTTTGGAGCCAAAACTCATTTTAAAGTTCCATCTTTGAGCAAAAAGAAATTATTAAAACCAGTTTTGGGAGCCAAAACATGCATTAAATTGTCATTTTAGAAGTTAAGATAGATTAAAGTATCCTTCAGGAAGCAAAACTCATATTAAAGTTCTTTCTTTGAGCAGAAATTAATGTTAAAATTCACTTTTGGGAGCAAAACTCATATTAAAGTTACACCTTTGAGCATAAATTTAAAAAATCCACTTTTAGGAGCCAAAACTTATACTAAAGTTCCTTCTTTGAGCAGAAATAAATGATAAAATCCACTTTTTGGAGCCAAAACTCATTTTAAAGTTCCTTCTTTGAGCAGAAATAAATTATTAAAACCAGTTTTGGGAGCCAAAACATGTGTTAAATTGTCATTTTAGAAGTTTACATAGATTAAAGTATCCTTCAGGAAGCAAAACTCATATTAAAGTTCTTTCTTTGAGCAGAAATTAATGTTAAAATCCAGTTTTGGGAGCCAAAACTCTTATTTAAGTTCTTTCTTTGAGCAAAAATAAATTATTAAAACCAGTTTTGGGAGCCAAAACATATGTTAAATTGTCATTTTAGAAGTTTAGATGGATTAAAGTATCCTTCAGGGAGCAAAAACACATATTAAAGTTCCTTCTTTGAGCAAAAATAAATGATAAAATCCACTTTTGGGAGCCAAAACTCATATTTAAGTTCCTTCTACAACAAAAAGTCAGAGGGTAACACATTTTAGTGATTAGAATGGACAAAAAGAAACAAAAACAGCATTTAAAAAAAAAAAAAAGTAGTCAGAAGATGGCAAAAAAAAATGTGAAAAGTGACAAAAAAGTGAAAATGAGTAGAAATAAATAAATAAATATATGAAAAAAAAAGGCCAAAGGCCAAAGGCTGAAATGACGTAAAAAAAAAGTTAAAAAAAATGATCGGAAGGTAACAAATGGTTTTCTAAAATTGGGAAAAGGGGTGAAAATTGATCAGAATGAACAAAAAGAAACAAAAATTGGGAGAAAACCTTAATAAAAATAGTCAGAATGAAGCAATAAAATTATCCCAAATTGGCAAAAATAAGAGTGAAAATGGACAAAAAGGAGTCACAAGTAGGAAAGTCATCAATGTTCATCTTCTGTTTTTTTTTAACCTGGATTTGTTTGAAAAAAAAAAAAAAACAGAAAAAGGGGGAAACTACAAAAAAATTGCAGTTGGGTTAAAAACAAGCTGCTGCAGGTGTAGAAAAGTTTTTCTCTCTGTGTGAAAGTCAGAGAAAATAACTGTAGCACCTGGATATTGGGAAAACATCACCTTCAGAGTCTGACATGACTTTTCTGACGGTGACGCCGTCGTAACAACAGTTTCAGTCCCTCAGGTGTCGGCGTGTTACCTCCACGCCGAGCAGACGCCGCGCAGACGGAGGCTGAGACGATGATTCTCTCTCTCTCTCCTCCATCATCCGCTCTTCAAACTCTAATTAGTTCCTCTCATCCACCCTGAGAGCATCACACACTCACACACACACACACGTCCAATCACACTCGCTCCCACATCCATCTTTTTTATCAGGCGCCGACAGCCTCTGCAGCTCCGCCCGCGCTCGCACCATTTGTCTGATTCCCTCAGAGCGACGCCGACGCCGCCGCTTTTGACTGACAACTGACCAAACAGACCAGAACGCCGCGCTGTGATAGGATCAGCCCGAGCAGCCGCGCCGCGAACAAACGAACCGACGCCGATAGCAGGAGAGTGCCGGCTTTTCTTCTCCCTGATATCGTTACGCCTTCCCGCCTTTTATCTGCCGGAGCACGAACAAAANTGAAATGTTATTTTAACATCAAATTATTGATCTTATTCACAAATAAAAGAAATGAAACACACAAAATGAAAATGTATGAGTCACTACAGACACTTGAGAGATACTTGCCAATAATTTCACACAGAAAAAATAACAGGAACATATAAATATATTTTCATATATTTGGTTGCTCCACCTGACATTTTTGGGTGCTCAAATTAAAAATACTAAAAAATAATGAACCTAAAAACTTTGAAATGTTGGTCAACTACTGAAATCTGTTAGAAAACATAATTCTTCACTCAGAAATATGTTTTTATCCATTTTCAAAGAACTTTTTAAAAGTACGTTTTTAGACCTTCTTTTTGTCATTGACCCTTATGTCAATACGGATAACGATTCTTTTAACGTGGAAAAGCAGTTCATCAAAATAAATCAAAATAACACACAACCACTAAAACATTTTTTCCCTCTTTTGTTGTAAAACAGTAAATTTAAATATTCATGATTAACAGCAATTAATTCATATTATTATTTAAAATATCATTTTGATTAATCAACTCGCACATAATAGAAGATTAGCCATTACAAAAACATACAAAATATTGAGGAAATCAGCATTTTACTGATAATTTTTGGTCGATACTGGCACCAACATTGGTATCGACATTAATGTTTTGGATTGGCTTTAATTTCTACTTGACATGATGAAAACAAGCTGTAAAATCTCATAAAGTCACTGAGGTTTATGATGCTGGATTTTATTCCTCAGCTCCCTCTACTGGTCAAAACTGGAAGTGCACAATAACAAACTTCAGACCAAACCAATCGATTACCTATATGAGCTTTTTACTATCAAACATGGTTTAAAATCCATAAAGTGATCAAAACTCTCTTTTCGAAAAAGAAACCACCAGATATTTGAAAGCTATAGACCAGTGATTCCCAACCTGTGGTCCGTGGTCTCCTGGTGGGCCGCGGAGATATTGCAAGTGGGCCGCCAAATCATTTTCAAAATAGTCTGAATTTTAATGAAGGGTAATTATATAAAGATACAGATGTACAGAATAATGTTTAAATATTAAAAACTTGGTTACATTTGTAAAAATATTCAACATATTCAAGCGTTTGTATATAAGAAAAGTCCTTGAAGAGGGCAAGTTCTAAATGAGATCGTCACAAAACTTATTATAACTTATCATCACGTCAGGATCTTCTTACTTGTTGAAGAGCTGCACAAGGCTCCGCCCCCTACAGGCCTCCAGAGGACTGGCCAATCAGAGAGAAGGGGGGGTTTCCCTTAAAGAGACAGAAGCTAAAACAGATCACTTCAGAAATTGGCAGAAATAAAGGTTTTCAAAAACACCAGAGAGAGAAAATACAGATTTTTTTTTTGAGCTACGGAGGCCTCAGAGGGACAGATTAAATGGAATATAAACAATATAAATATGAACACAAGTTGTGTGAATTTTTCATGAACGTGTTCTCGTTTTCTCTTTTCCAGCTGTCGTCGGCGCTGATGTTCGACGCCGTCCACGTGGTGGTGAGCGCCGTGCGGGAGCTGAACCGCAGTCAGGAGATCGGCGTGAAGCCGCTGAGCTGCTCGTCACCGCTGATCTGGCAACACGGCACCAGCCTGATGAACTACCTGAGGATGGTAAACACACACACACACACACACACACACACACACACACACACACACACACTGATGAAGACGTGTGTCAGATGTCTCTTAAGTTAACTTCATGTTTTCAAAAGCACCTGTTCACGTCTCATCGTTGCGTAACGACCTCGGAGCCTTAAACTTTCAGGAAGTTGACTGACAGGTCGACAAAGCGACTGTGGCATGTGACACTGTTGCTCACGTCCCGTCGTTTCCTGAGTGTCAGCTTTCGTTACCGTTAACCATCAGATCTGACGTCTTCCTGTAACCAGTTTCCTTTTCACCGAAACTCCACCGAACATCAAGAACAGTCAACACAAATCTCTCTCAGCCAAAAAAAAAACAATCGTACAGAGAAACTCTTCACACCACCTTCACCGGGGTCATATTTCCCAGCATGCTCCTGGTCGTGTGCATGCAGGCTGATTGAGGCGAACATGCAAACGTCACATCAGATTCAGTTCTGCTGACGTTGACCTTTCTTTGAGTTTTCTCTGTTTGAACTTTTAAAAGTTTGCTGCGTCCTGATTGGTGCAGGAGAGTCAGCTCTGATTGGCTGTTGATGAAAATGTTTTTCCTCTTAGTCTAAAATAAGTAAAGACAGCTGCCTGTTTCAAGTTGTACTGAATAATGGAGCACATTTACAAATGAGTTTGAGCAGCTACGAATGTAGTCAATGCAACTCGAGTTGAGCATGAGTGAGGAGGGCAGGAAGTGGACATAAGACCCTGCTGTACATGGAGGAACCACATAGGTGATGCAGAGATTTGCCTTTAGTACCGCAGCCATTAGCTGTGTTGGTTGTAGAGTAGTGATGGGTTAATGAGGCTTTGTGAAGCTTCGAAGCATTTTTCCAAAGCATGCGTCATTCCTCGAAGCCTCAATGACACACAGCACTCGAGCAGGACACCTAGTGGACAATAACATGAAGTGCAATCAACACGTGTTATTGGTTCATGAATTGTTCGGGATTTGATTCGCCTGCACATCCCCGTTCGGGAACTCCGAATGATTACATGGTTTCAAGTGAACACACTTATAAGAATGAATCATCATATAATATAATAATAATAATAACTAGGTGGGGGATTTGCTTTTGTGACTGGTTTTGAGCTTTTTATATTTTGTCCTGTTTATAAAATACTTTTGGGGACTATTCATGCCTTTAAAGTGTTAAAGGAGGAAAGTTGGAGACATAGGGATAGAGTTTGTTTCTATCTGTTTCCTGGATTCGAACCTACGCTATCGGATCGAGAGTGGAGCCGCCTTAGCTGTTGCGCTATTCAGTTTCAAAACATCTGCGACGTATTCATTGATAATATTTCCTCCACAGTTTTTGGATTCATTCAGTTTCATTTCTTTGAAACTTTTCCGCCTTGGAAAAAACTTTCACACAGATGAGGCTGGAGTTCACAGAAAGTGTTTGTAAAGGTTCAGGTTCACTGTTTTGTGGATGGCCCAGTATTTAAGTGAGAATTCTGTTTGTTCCAGGAGAAAACACTGAATAGGTTCTTCGAGTTCTCCTATCTTGGAGCGCACTCGATCCCACTGAGTGATTCACATGACAGACCGAACCAATCAGGTGATTCGTTGGTGTTCGAAGCACTGAACTGCTTCAAAGGTCACTCAAGTGTGTTAGACGGTTATACGTCACAAGTCACGTGACCAAACCACGCTTCGGCACAGTGGTTCGACACGTTTGTCTCATGAGCTACCGCGCATGTGTCGGAGCCTTGGGTGTCAAAGGACCATCACTACTGTAGAGCAGGAGTCTGAACACTACTACTGAGCATGCTCACTTCTTCTTCTTCTTCTTCTTCTTCTTCTTCTTCTTAAATTGTGCATTGGTGGTGAAACTGTGGCTGTTTTCCAAACCGCAGACTACATACTACAGTAGCAGGTAGTAGGCACTGCCTACTACCTGCTACTTCCACATGTAGTATGACTGTTTTGTTGGACCTGTTTAGTCGTATACTACTCTGGATTTCAGGAAGTGGAGCTGATGGATTTTTTTCTAATGTTTCATTTCATCATAAGTAAACCATGAGTACATTTCAGTCATTAATTCACCACATCAATCAGTGGGGAAGTTACAGGAGCAATAAAAGTAGATAAGTTCAATTAGATGTCAATGAGATACAAAGGAAAATAAATAAATGAAATTAAGCATGTGAAGGAAGTTGTAATTTTTTTGAGAACTGTTATGGTTTTTTCATTATTTTAGTGGTTCAAGGAACATTTTTAATTCATTTAGAAAAACAACGAATTCAGGGAGAGATAAAAGTCCCGATTTGATCACATTTGTTAAGGTATAAAATACAGCAAAATCGCCATATTTTATTTTTTTTTATCTTACACCAAAAGTTATCGTGTATTGAAAATAAATCTGAAACCAACTGACTTTTTATTTTTCCAGCTGGTGTAAAAACTGCGTCCTCATTACCCACGTAGGCTGTTAGTGTAAAATAAAAAGTGATAAATGATTTAGGGGCTTTTATGAATTTGGTAAAAGTAAACAGCTCTTTCATGATGAAGTGAGCAGATTTACCGCTGTTTCTTTCCTGTCACTTCACTTTTATCTCTGGGACCGTTTCACATTTTTGTTGTTGTGTTGTAGTTGAGCTGATTTATTCCAGTAGGTGTCAGTAATTCACCTCAACCTGAGCGCCCCCAAACTGACAAACGCCATTAGCGCCGTGCATTGTGGGAAACAGTACGCCAGGTAGACTGAGAAATTTTCTCGGATCAGTAGACACATCCGGGAACTTGGAGTATACTACACATCTCGCAAGTTTTCGCATACTGCCTACTAAATACTGAATTTCAGCCGAAGTAGTAGGCATCGCCAGTGTAGTAGGCGGTTTGGAAAACAGCCTGTGTTGAATACTTGTTGCTGCAAGTGAACTTCACTCAAAACAGTATTTTGTTTTTTTCATCCTGCAAGTAACTTGGATTTGACATTTCAGGAACAGACGCTTCTCACCTGTTGAAACGCTGGTTATGATGTTAACACACACACACACACACACACACACACACACACACACAGATTTCGACCTCCTCCACCTTCATTTCCCTTTAATTCTCATTTTCATGTTTATTTAATTTATCCTCGTCTCCTATTTCCCCGTTTCCATCCGTCTGCCACTTCTTGTTTCCTTCACCCACTGAGGATGCCTCTCTCCCCTCTCTTCCCCCTCTCTCCCCCCTCTCTCCCCCCCTCCCTCCATATTGTTTTTGTTGCTCCCAGTGCATCACTTCATCATCTCTGCACCGTTTTTGGCAGCAACCAGAGACCTCGCTCCCTCTCTCTCATTCTCTCCCTCTGTCTCTGTCTCCCTCCGTCTCTCTCGCTGCAGAGCTTTCGGGATGTAATTCATCTTGAGTCATGCACACACTCACACGCGCGCACGCACACACACTCACACACACACACACACATAAACACANCCACTGAGGATGCCTCTCTCCCCTCTCTTCCCCCTCTCTCCCCCCTCTCTCCCCCCCTCCCTCCATATTGTTTTTGTTGCTCCCAGTGCATCACTTCATCATCTCTGCACCGTTTTTGGCAGCAACCAGAGACCTCGCTCCCTCTCTCTCATTCTCTCCCTCTGTCTCTGTCTCCCTCCGTCTCTCTCGCTGCAGAGCTTTCGGGATGTAATTCATCTTGAGTCATGCACACACTCACACGCGCGCACGCACACACACTCACACACACACACACACATAAACACAAACAGTCATTCATACTTTACCAACACTCAATTTCACATTACTCACATAAACTCGGGCACAAAATGCACGCTCGGCTGCACGTTTGACACACAATTCTCACACTCATTTGCACATTTATGCAAACACACACACACACACACACACACACAGATGCATAAACAGCTCTGTCACTCGTCTCTTGTCGCAGCACCTGTCTGCTCTGCTTCTCACTCACAATGCAAATCAGTTTTTCTTTTTTCAGCGTTTAAATTCTGAATCATCGGCCCCGTTTTCTCTCTCGTACACCGTGTTCTGCAGACAAAGAGTCAAAGCTTCAGGTTCAGCAGACGAGTCTCAGTCTGTTCTTCTTTGACAAATCTTTCCACCTCCTCCAGATCGGATCCTCCTCTGGTCTGGATGCTGGTCTTCAGTTCAGACCCCCTTATACACTGCCTGGCCAAAAAAAAAAAAAGGTCATACACTCTAATATTTGGTTGGACCACCTTTGGCTTTGATTACATTCGCTTTGGCATTGTTTCCATAAGCTTCTGCAATGTCACAAGATTTATTTCCATCCAGTGTTGCAGTAATTTTTCACCAAGATCTTGCATTGATGATGGTAGAGTCTGACCGCTGCACAAAGCCTGTGAAAGTAGGAGGTAGTAGACGGTTTGGAAAACAGCCTGTGTCTTTAAGCTTCATTCATGAGACTTTAATGTTTATCCGCTGATTCAGACACTGGTGCTCTGAGTCATTTGTAAACTGTAAACCGTGATTTGACCGGTCTGCTGCAGGAGTTTTGTTCCTTTTCTCTACGCGTTGAATATTTTGTTCGTATGATGACATTTCTCTCTCTCTCTCTCTCTCTGTCTGCAGGTGGAGTACGACGGCCTGACAGGTCACATCGAGTTCAACAGCAAAGGCCAGAGGACCAATTACACCCTGAAGATCCTGGAGAAGCACCCAGGGGGGCATAAAGAGGTCAGAGGTCAACGAGGGTTAAAGGGGTCAGATAAGCAGTCTGAAAAAACATGCCTCACACACACACACACAGATGTTTGAAGCGTTTAGTCGATTCCCCGTTGGGGTTTTCAGTCGCTCTCTAAGCATCGACCTGCCGTCTGTAAGCACTTTTTCCCGTTCACTCGTCGATGAAATCAATCCAAACTGATGTCGTTGGCGGGGGCTGAGTGTCGCTTTACGACTGTTAGAGAGTATTAAAGGGTCAAAGGTCAGGCGGGGTCACTGCAGGGTCGACTTTGACGGACAGGAAACGCTCAGTGAAGCTGCTGTTTGTGTCTTTTACTGGAGGGTTGTTGTGACGCCAGACAGAAAACGGTGCAATGACCCTTTAATTTTACACCCACTGATGGAGACAGAGTTGGTTTTGGAGTTTAAATGAGGTGATGATAAGACTGATGGTTTCAGCTCTCAGTCGCCTGATTTCCCCCTCACGGATTGAAGGAGGTGTGGCACCAGCTCTTCGTCTTCCCCCGAGACGCCACCACTGCCGCCGCGCAGCATCCTGATAACCACAAACAAACAGGAGGTGCTCTGAGGTCAGGAGTCAGGAGGGCGGGGCCCGCGGACGCTGTTTAACATGCTTCAGTTTGTATTTACGACCTTATTTAACCTGCTGAAGGAGGCGGGAGGAGCGGGACCCGCCCCCATCGATCTGAGCATCGATCCTGGAGCCGGATTATTAATCTTCCTCTTGACGTGTTTCTCTGACTCTGATAACAAACTCATTTTACCTCCACCTGCTCCTCCGCTCCACTTCTCCACCCTCAGACAAGATTTGATCCTGGACTGTTTTTACTTTTCTAAGGACATGAAAAAATTACTTTTCATCTTTTTTTTAATAATATTTACTGGGTTCACAAAGTTACAGACACGTCCACTTAACATCAAACCTCATGAAAAAATGAATCTTTCTTTTTATTTTTGGCAATTCCATGGATTATATATTTGAACTTATCTTAACAGCAACATTCAAATCTTTAAAAAACTGATTGAAAAATTGATGAGAAAGTGTGTTTTGGTTCCAAAGACAGAACTTTTGGCTTTTTAGCATTCACTTTTGTTTCCAAGCACCAAGAAGTGTTGTTTTTTTACTCCAAAGAGGGCACAATAGCACACATTTTGGCTCTCTTTAAGTCATTTTTGCAGGTGTTTTAGCTCCCTGAAAGAAACTTCTGCATGTTTTGGCTCCCTACACATCATTTTAGTCAATGTTCTGGCTCCCAAGAGAGCACACAAGCTTTTATTTTGACTCCTAATCACTTTTGCATGTGCTTTGGCTCACGAGACACCATTTTAGTCAATGTTTTCACCTCCAAGCTCTAAGACATGTTGCTTTTTCTCCAAAGAGGGCACTCTGGCACACTTTTTGTCTCCCCTGAGGTCTCTTTTGCATGTGTTTTGGCTCACTAGACAGCATTTTAACAATGTTATGGCTCCCAAAAGTGCACTTTAGATTTCATTTTGACTCCTAATCTGTTTTGCATGGGTTTTGGCTCCCTGGACACCATTTATGTCATTTTTTGGCCCCCAAGCTTTGAGAGGTTTGGTTTCTTGCTTAAACGAGGGCACTTTGGCACACATTTTTGCTCTCTACAGGGCATTTTTGCATGTGTTTTGGCCCCAAAAAGCTCTTAAGCCATAGTTTAAGTCCCCAAGAGAATGGTTTAGCATTCATTTTGGCTTCCTTAAAGTCACTTTTTTTATGCATTTTGGCTCCCTAGACTGCATTTCAGTAAGAGTAATAGCCCAAAAAGAGCACTATAGTACACATTTGGGCTCCCAAAAGGATAATTAAGTGTGTTTTTTTGTTCTCAAGTTACTTTAACATGAGCTTTGACCCCCAAGAAGGCAGTTTAGGTTTCATTTTGGCTTCCTGGAGAGCACTTTATCTTTAGTTTTAGCCCCTAATAGGGCAGTTCGGAACACACTTCGACTCCAAAGAGATTTTTTGAAGAAACACATTCTTGAAGCGATCAACATGACTAATTAAGAAACTCATCACTGAGTCCTTTTTCCAACAACAGACTATTCCACTAAGTTTGGGTTTACTGAATTGCTTACTCAAATTTTCCTTTGTTTCACTCCTATTTATTCTTTTTGCATTTTTAAAACTCTACCTAAAACCATTTTAAGCTCCAACAGTCCAAAAATGTTTGTTATTTTTCAATTGATTTTAAAATTTTCATCAGGAGTGAAAGAGAAAACTGACTTGCAGTTACAGTGACTGACCACTGAATGAAGCTGAATGGAGAGTGGCAGCAGAGAGCACTCTGCTCTGATAAACAGCCTTTAAATATCAAACCTGTCATACTGAGATCATGACAACAGTCTGAGACAGACACAGTTCATAAAGAAAGAAAGAAGAAGCTCAGTGCTGCGTATTAGAAATGTTTTCTTGGTTGTTTTTGTCCTTAGATCGGTACCTGGTACTCCAACAACACGCTGATCATGAACTCCACGTCTTTGGACCTCAACGCCTCAGAGACGCTGGCCAACAAGACGCTGATCGTCACCACCATCCTGGTAAAAAAAAAAAGCACTAATGGTCGATAAAAGTTTGTGAGGAGTGAGTTTCCAGCTGACAGTTAATATCTCCAACAGGAAAACCCGTACGTGATGAGGAAGTCCAACTACCTCGACTTCCAGGGGAACGACCAGTACGAGGGTTTCTGCGTGGACATGCTGCGGGAGCTCGCCGAGATCCTCAAGTTCTCCTTCAGGATCAAACTGGTGGACGACGGCCTGTACGGGGCGCCGGAGCCCAACGGCAGCTGGACGGGGATGGTGGGCGAGCTCATCAACAGGGTGAGTGGACCCACGCCACAACGGCGCCACAACGGCGCCACAGCGGCGGGAAAGTATAGACTGTATATGGGTCAATGACAAAAAGAGGGTCTAAAAACATATTTTTAAAAAGTTCTTTGAAAATGGATAAAAACATATTTCTGAGAGAAGAATTATGTTTTCTAACAGATTTCAGTAGTTGACCAACATTTCAAAGTTTTTAGGTTCATTATTTTTTAGTATTTTTAATTTGAGCACCCAAAAATGTCAGGTGGAGCAACCAAATATATGAAAATATATTTATATGTTCCTGTTATTTTTTCCGTGTGAAATTATTGGCAAGTATCTCTCAAGTGTCTGTANCACAGCGGCGGGAAAGTATAGACTGTATATGGGTCAATGACAAAAAGAGGGTCTAAAAACATATTTTTAAAAAGTTCTTTGAAAATGGATAAAAACATATTTCTGAGAGAAGAATTATGTTTTCTAACAGATTTCAGTAGTTGACCAACATTTCAAAGTTTTTAGGTTCATTATTTTTTAGTATTTTTAATTTGAGCACCCAAAAATGTCAGGTGGAGCAACCAAATATATGAAAATATATTTATATGTTCCTGTTATTTTTTCCGTGTGAAATTATTGGCAAGTATCTCTCAAGTGTCTGTAGTGACTCATACATTTTCATTTTGTCTGTTTCATTTCTTTTATTTGTGAATAAGATAAATAATTTGATGTTAAAATAACATTTCACATTATTACATTGGTTGTACCACCTGACATGGAAATTGTTCCAGTCACCAATGAAGTGAAAAAACCTTTTTTATCAGTATTTCAGAGAAATCTACAAACTTTTC
>RPOG01006822.1:0-21552 GCA_008086565.1 Thalassoma bifasciatum
TCTTTGCTTTCCAGGTTTCTACCTGTGAATACTCATGATGTTTCCTACCTCTTCTCTTCTCTCTTGGATCTTCCTGCTCTCTTAACCTCTAGCTGAGACACTGGATCAGCCTCTTCGGTAGGACCAGGTCTTGCTCCCTGTGTGTTTGTGTTTGGTGCACTTGGATTCATTCACCCCTTCATTTCTTTTTTTTTTTTTTTGTTGTCGTCTTGTTTTGAACCATCATCCTTTGTTAAAGGTGAACTCTGGCTATCTTTGCAGAGGAAACTGGAGCTGTTTGCTTCATGGTGAACTCTCTGATGATAGCTGGAGCTCACCTGAAGGTTGCAGTTCTGGTAGTGTGTGCAGTGATTAGACATGACAGCTTGTAACACCCCTAAAGGAAGCTCAGAGCAGAGTTTTGTAACGATGAAACAAGTCTTATAAACTTGAAAATGCCAAACAAACCAGCTCACAGTTTCATCTTTTTTGCAAACCTCTGGTCTGAACTTGCTTTAACACCACAGCCCCTGACCTACTCAGCTGTTCACTCTTCTAAACAGCATCTCGTTTCTTTTTCAGCAGATTCCACCACCAGCGATTCTCTTAAGTCAAAGGTAAGAAAGACCCTTTACTTGCTCTTCACATTTAAGGATCCTGCTGGTGTTTAACTGACTTCTATTTCATTTTTTCAGCTTTCATCTGGCTCTAAGAAAGACCTGAATGCCCGGGACTTCCTGCCCATGTCCCTCATCTCTGCTGTGACCCGCAAGCGCAAGAAATGTCTCAATGCCCACCCGCAGGGCAGCAGCACCGAAGAAGACTCGGAGCATGAGCCAGTCAAAGCCAGCAACTACGGAGCAGGAGAGGAGGGAGGAGGAGGAGGAGAGGAGGAGAAAGAAGTAGGAGGAGAAGAGGATAAGGGAGGTCATCTGAATCCCACTGCAGAGAAATGGGATGAGAAGGAAAACAGGGTGAAAGCTGCAGAGACCCCAAAGCAACAGGATCCAGGAGTGGAAGAGGAAGCATCTAGAAAGGATCTGGGGAGCAGGAAAGTTCCCTCACAGCAACAGATCACGTACCCAAGACCCACGACAGAGACTACCCAACCTCCCCATTCAAGGCCTCACTATCCAGCCAGAGGGCGCCCCCCAGTCCCTTTCTGGATCAGCCCCACCCGCCTCCCCAACCTGCACCAGGCCTCCACCTTCCACAACAACCAGCAACAAGACTGGATCCAGTCAGCACCAGTCCGCTACAGGAAGACCAGAGGAGGGAGGACGAGGGCGGTGTCCATGAATTTGGATGTGGAGTTTGGTCGAAGTGACGACAGAGTCCGAGGATGGAGGGCAGACAGGGTGGAGGTGATCAGAGTCATCGAGGGGACACAGCGTGGAGCTGCTGGGGTTCCTCAGGGAGCAGTTTTAGGTCCTCGGCCGATTTCAGGAATAGATCCTCTCCCTCGTCTACCCACAGAGCTTCCCCCTTTCTCCTCTTCTGGCTCAGGAGTGATAGACCAGAGCCCTGCAGGAGCCTCCTCCGTGGTCCTGAGGAGATCGGCCATGGACCCAAGGGACACGACGAGAAGGTGGCGTCGCCACACGGTGGTGGTTTAATCCAACTGCCTCATTGATTAACGCTGAACAAACTGTCCCTTTTCTCACCAACACTGGATCACCTCTGTCCCTGCTGCTTGCTCTGAGGTCTGGAGAGTCTCTCCTCTCTCCTCGTCATTGGCACTAAAGTCTGATTTATGGTCTCACTGTCAAAAAAACCCACATTAAGTGCAGGTGAAGAGTGCATTTTCCATTTTATTATAATGTGTTACTTCATATGACCACTGAGTGGTGCCAAAGTAAGAAATTTCGAAAAAACACAAGCTCCTAAAAAGTTGGGACGTTGTGTGAAATGTTTATACAAATAAAATTCAGTGGTTTGCGTATCATTTGCAAACACAGCGTCCTAACTCTTTTGGAAATGGTGTCATATTCTGACCTTAATTCTCTAAATCTACGATTATTTTGTCTTAAACAATGCCCTTGTAACTTCTCAAACTCATACTTCTGGAAAAATACATTTCAGAATGAGACCGTTTTTAAAATGAAAGCCATGTTAGACACCTGAGAATCAGCTCCCAGCAGCTGCTGTCACAACAAACCATCACCAGCAGAGACATCAGCAGCCATGCCGTGTTTTTATCACTCACTGACTGTGCTGTGCAGGTGCTGGTACCCCCCCCCACCCCGACCATCACTGATGATACCCTCATGGGCCCACTTACCTGCCAGCCTGAATACAGCACAGACCAACTCTCAGCCCTTTACAAGCTCTTCCAAAGCCTCCTGTTGGTCTACAGGGACCTTCAAAGATCCTCAGGAGCAAAGACGACTCACTCCCTCTACAGATGATGTCACTCGGGCATTACGCCAAAGCTTCTGTTGACTAAAAACTGCATGCAAGGGTCAGTGACATATAAAAATATGCAAACCCTAAGTGTTTAACACAAGCCTATCATGCTTCCCAATGTGTGTGTGTGTGTGAGTGTATGTGTGTATGTATGAGGAGGAGGGCCAGACTTTTGAGGGAACTAACGCTGTTTCTTTTCTTTCTTTTTTACCAGAGGAGCAAAGTGTTGAAAGGCAGCTATGTGACATCATGCCAAAATCATGTTTTCTGTTTGGGGTGTTGTTGAATATCAGCAGTATGGAGCCAAAAACCCATAAAACTCACTGCTTTTACAAACCAGTGTGTTCTGACTCTACTCAACTTGTAATGCAATCCAACACAAGGGGGCGCTCCAGATGTTTGGGCTTTTGTTTTGGAAAGTTAAACTGGAGAAGAGTAGAGTCAAAGCGTGTGTGCAGGAAATGAGGCTTTGATCCCTTTCTGCTTACAGTCCAACAGGCTCCACTTATATCAGTGTTACTGGGGGAGATCGCCACAGGAGCAGCTGGAACTGAGTGAAAATCCTCCTTACATCCAAAAACCACAAGAGTCTTACCTGAGTGATATTTTTGCATTCTCCCTTTTCACATTTTCAGTATTTTTACTCCCTCTAGTTTTGTAAATCAGAGTCTGAAGAAAGAAGAAGCTGAGCTGACCTGATGTTACTGCCAACCACTGTCGTCCATGTTTGTCTTAATCATATCTCTCTCTCTGTGCCCCTGTGCATGGTCTTTATGTACGTGGGTGTCTGTGTGTGGACCAATTTTGTAACAGTTGTACAAAGCCTTGTTAAGTTAACCTCTGTATATAAATGTTATACATAATATATTAAATTATTTGTTTTGGAAAGTCTTTGTTGTGTTTATTTCCTGCTTTGAATAGAATAAAGTCATGTAAAATAGTCCCCACCATGTGATAAGCATTATAATACCTGAACATAGATCCAACCAGGGGCGGCTCCAGAGAAATATCCATGGGGGGCAATGTAAGGGTGACCATATTCTTAAAGCTAGAAAAGAGGAGCCTCTACAAAAGATGACAAAGTAGCTTCACAACCATATATATTTAATTATTTTAACATTCAACAACACTCACAAGTAAAAAAACATTTTAATGGCAACATATATAATGTATGGAAGCCAATTTCTGCCAGCTAAAAAATATCTCACTGAAAAACTGGCTTTGTTGAGATTTCTCCTTTGTTTTTGTTTTTTTGCACGTGAAGTAAAAATCTTGATATAAAAGGCAAAATTTCAACTTTTGCCCCATAATTTTGACTATTTATCTCATAATTTTGACTTTTTAACTTAAAAGTTTGGCTTTGATATCTCAAATTAATAACTTCTATCTCATAATTTGTTGTTTTTTTATCTCGAAATTTTATTTCTTTCGAGGCTTTGTTTTAGGGGGGGCAGCTGGCACCCTATGCCACCCTGGTGGATCCACCCCTGGATCCAACCTTACATCAGGGCTCAATTAAGTCAGATGGAAAAGACGAAAAAACTCACAAAAAAGACCCCACAAATCTTGAAATTAACCCCAGTTCTACAGAAATCTGAAAAGAAACATCAGTAAATTCAGATCTGAGCCTAAAAATCAGAAAGCTCTAATTTCTCAGGTACAAGCTCATATCACAAGGCTCACACGCTTTATGAAGAATGTTTTATTGCATATCTATTCTACCATAGTGCATATATTACCTGTTTGAATAAATAACATCAGGTTCATCACTTAACAGCTAGAGCAGCACAAAGCGAACATACTTCAGATATTTTAAATAACAACATGAACAGTTTTTGTTCTTCAAAGCTACATGAAAAAGTCAAACCTTTGGTCCTTTTAAACACAGAGAAGTGTTATTCTAACAGATCTTGATACATGTGAGTGTTTCATCATAAATATAAAATGACATCCCAAACAGCTTTTTTTTCTGTGATTGTTTCATGCATTAAGTTGATGCTAAGGCCAGTTTTGTTGTCTTATTGTGTTAAAGTGTATGAGCAGTTTTTTCCTTCAAGTCTTCAAATTCACCATTAGTTCATTAAATATTCATAGTTAAAATGTAAACAACAATAAAACGAATCTCTAAAACCAACTCTTACAAAATCTTCTAAAACTAAACAAACACAGTATAAAACTTCATGATGTAACAAAGTGATGTCTAACATAAAAACAGGTCTGATGATGTCTGCAGACACTGACGGGAACCAAGAATATGACAAAATATTTTGGACTTTATGGAAATGTTTTTGGCATCTTGATAAAATGTGTTTTCCACGAGGGCTACACTGTAAAAATACTGTGGTTGGCCAATAAACACTAGCTATCAATAAAATCTCATTTTTGTTCCAATGGCTTTGCTGCATAGTTTTGGGGACACTTAAGAAAACAGCACTAGACGTCCTTCAAGGACAATTTTAAAATTTTAAAATTTAAATTAAAGATTTCCCACCATCCACTTCAGAGATTTAAATGTGTCATAAAACAAATTATTATAAAAAACCATTAAAGGTTGTTCAGTCAATGCTTAAACCTGAATACCTTTGAATATTTAATACGACCCCCTGCCATTTTCCACATTTTTTAGCATCCCAAACCCTGAATGACCTCCACTGATCTCAGCAGACAGTTTCATTGTCAGTTTTTGGTTATTCACATGCATCAGACTCACAAAAAATATTATCTAAGTGCTACGAAATGCATAACTCTACGCTAAGAGTTGTATAATCTACAGCAGGCATTTTAGACCATTCAAACAAACACATGTACAGTATAAGGTTCATGTAGGCAAAATAAAACTTTCACAATGCAGGGTCAGTTCAGCACCAAACTCTGGTCATGCCATGTTTTATGATTTATGTATTTAAGGGGTTAAAATGAAGAGCTCAGAACCAACTAAAATTAAAAAGTCATCACTAATCTTGACCAAATGTTAATCACCAGTGTTGAATAAAGAAGTTAACACAGGAGTGCAGATGAAAAATGCAGTTCCTCAGGTGTCGACTGGGGGCTGTTTCCAAAATTGAAGGAATCCCCAGTAACACCTATGTTAAAAGGCTTATTTTAAAATCCTGCTTTTAGAAAACAGTTTTCTTTTGTGGAGCTCATTTAAATGTTGGTATGCACAATTAAGGTGGTTAATCTATTAACAATGGATTCACTTAGATAATTTTAAGTTTATGATTAATTGTAAATTTGCATATTTAACTACCTCTACAATAGAAATGTTACGAGGGGAAGAGTTTACAGGCACATCAGACATCACAGAGGTTTCTTCTCAGTTCTGTAATAAAACGATAATCACTAAGTCTCATAACTTCAAGCTTTGACCTTTGTTGCCAGGATTTCTGCACATCTCTCCAAAGATCTTCAGGTCGGTGAGATCAGGGTTTCTTGGTGGTAAACTTGGCCGGTGATTTGGCTGATGACTTCACTGGACTGCTCTGACACGGGGAGACTTTAATGTGGACAAAGAGCGAGGCAGGTGAGAGGTTGGAGCCGTCTAACTTACGAAGCCGGACGTGACGATAACCTGCAGAGGTAAAGAGAAGAGGGTCAGGTCACAGGTGTTTCCATTCTGACTTCATTCAGAAATAAAACACTAAAATCAGTTTTCATCCACTTCCACACTCACCTGTGCGCAGGCTGGTGAAAGGCAGAGTGAATTGTCCCAGGAAGTCGTTGCTTGAGGTGTAGTCGTAATCCTCCACCATGAAGCGAACCAGAGCCAGGTCAGGAGCATGGACGGTAAAGTTAAAGGTGCAGTCCCACCGGGGGTTAAAACCTGACACCAAAACACACACAACTGAAGTTAGTATCATTTCCTGTAAATTCAACTTTTATTCGTCTGATTCCCTGTACTCACCATTGTTGTCCACATGGTGAGTTTTCTTCTTATCATTGTCTATGGGGACACCGTGAACCTCCACCCACACCTGAGGGTCCACGATGGAGCTGGGTTTATCCCACTCTGGTTTGGGGAGCTGCTGAGCTGAAATCACCTGAAACAACAAGAACACCAGAACTTAATTTCAGTCCAAAGAATTCATTATTCACAGGCATTTGGTGAGTGGTTTCCAACCTTATTTGGGCTGTGACCACATTTTTACATCACAAATTTCTAGCAACCCTAGAGACATTGTCTTTCTATAATTAATGTCTCAGTAATAGCTCCAAGGACGCTTTCAGTGCTCACTCAAAACCTTTTTGGAGTACACTTACTGCTTATTCAGCTCTACAAATTTATTTTTGAATGACAAATCTTAGTTTATTCATGCTCTTTATCTCAAAGAATCTTTTGAGCTTGTTGGGTTTTCATACTCCAAGACAGGACGTTACCTCATACCAGACATTTTGGCCTCTCGTCAATGCTTTCAATGGCTTCAAAGGTCAAGGTTTCTCTATTATCCCAGAGCAGCGACTGGTTTTACTATCAGCGGTGACAGATAAACAAAATACTACAAAAAATTGCCCCAGGACATTACAACATTTGAGAAACTAGCAACAAAAATACATAAAAGCAATGTTTCGCTGATGAGTTATCGATTGGGGAAAGTTGCATCTGTAAGTATCAATAAAGTTGAAAATTTGTGACTGCATAAATTCAGTAATTTAGAGTTTTTCTTTCTTGAAATTTAATTATTTTATTCCTTCATAGTAGTGTTTGGGTTCCTCTTGGAAGTGTCTTTACGAGGTCAGGGGGATGAAGAAATATTGTTTTCCCGACTAACTGAAAGTTTGTGTTTATACAGTTTGAAGTGAGGGAACTCAAGTGGTGGTAACTGTGTAGTCACATGATCATAGCCATCAATCGAGTTGCTCTGGCTCAGATAGTTTTATATGCTGCATTTTATTCAAACTAGATTTGTACTCCAGAATGTGAAAGTATAGGATACAGTTGTTTAAGATGATGCGCGGTGTTCTAATTGTATTTCACATAGAGCAAAACTTAGTTCAGTCATTATTTTTATCCATTATACTGCAGAAAAACACTGCATTTAGTTTAAATTGTCAGAATAATTTTGTGCATGCACAAACGTGGAAGACCAAAGCCTGATGCAGGCAGAGAACATCTCCCTCCTCTATCATGAGCTTACAGGACAAGTTAGCGCAGGGAGGGCATCAGTGATAATGTTTCAATTCACGTCAGTAGAAGAGTTTTCCATCTCACCTTCACAGTGAGGAGGACGGGGCTGTGAGCCGGACCCCCGCCCACATTCTCAGGGTTGAACATGGTGTCAGGGCGGCACATGTAGGGAGGCTTCAGGGTGAGCCCACACCGACCGTTCTGCAGGAACCGGCCGTGGTTTAAGTCCATCTGCTCCCCGGGTGTCTGGAAATTCAAAGCAACTGGAGAGACGCCAACAGAGCTGTCACCAAGTCTGTTCACCCTCCTGTGAGTTAGACGGTGAGGCTAAAAGAGAGGGAGGAGACTCACCGATCTGGCAGCCTCCGTTCCACATGTCCTGAGGGTTGTAGTTCGAGGACTGGAGGCGCTGGCCTGAGGGGTAGATCCTGCTCAGCTGGTGGCTGTTGTGACGCACAAAATGCATCCCTGTAGGGTGACGGGAAGAGTCAGAGTAATCCTGTTAATCTGATGCTGCTCTGAGGATGAACTCATCTCATTTAGGTGGAGAATCTTCCTTTACATCCCAGCTTTTTCAGCACTTTTTCCCTTAGATTCAATTCACACACATCTGCACCAGTGTGTAAATTCCCCCCTTCTGTTTTCATGCAGTGGGTAAGGTCACAAGCACACATCATACCTGAGTCCTTAACGAGCCTGAGCGCCTCACTCTCAGAGAAAGAGGACATGTCAGTTGCTGGGTTTTTGGCTGCTTGTTCGAAGGTTTTAAAGGGAACACTTCGGGTGTAAACCACCAGCTCTGACAGCTCTGGACTCAGTTTGGACACACCTGGCTGGGATCAAACCCACACAGACACCTGTCACACTTTAATCTGATCTTAATCTGATGGATGGAGGTGAATCGATGGAGTTGTTCTCACCTTCTTCTCCTCTTTTGTTTTTCTGGGTTTGCCTTCAGAGCGACTCGCCTCCTCGTCTGAAGAGCTCGGATCTGAGGAGCTGTACGCCTCCTCTTTTGCAAGTTCCCTTTTCCCTTTGACCAGGATTTTACCCTTGAGATCCTGCACACACACAGCAGGACACACACTTTATATCCACAAAATTAAACCACACCTGCAGGAATATGAAGGTCTGGAACCGAGCTGATGGTCAAATCATTCAATCCTTCCTGGTTTTTAATCTTGTACAAAGAGTGAACTCCTTACCTCTGGAGAAGGCAGCTTGTGGGGGTCCAGACCATCAAGTGGCTTTTTGAGCAGCTTGTCTCCCAGGATAGATTTGAGGTGTCGGGCCATCACTGTCTGCTGCTCCACAGAGCAGTGATTCTCCAGTGACAGGATCACAGGGTACGGAGAGACCTGGAGAGATAATATAGATCTTATCTCACTGTATGGATTTGATTGCATTGAGTTTAAGAGCCTGATTGAAACATGGTATTCCTGTCCGACTCTGTATCTTTGCATAAATGTAACAAACAAAAAGAATGAGCAGAGCAGCATACTCACTTTAAAAGCGTACTCGTTGATGGTCTGGATGACTTCAACAAATGGCACTTTGGAGGTGAGCGTGTGTCCGTGGTAGATGACCGGCTCTCCTTTATCTCCGTCCCAACAGTCCAGCTCCACGCAGCGGCAGCCGTGATTCAGCGCTCTGAGAGAAATATTAGAAGTTTTTCAAGACCTTGCTAAGGGTTCCTAATCTTTCTTGAAACTATTTTCCAGGACATTTTGAGCTTCTACAGAGACAAGTCATCACATCATCGTACATTCCCCTGTCCCTCTCATTCTTTGGATGAGTTCATTCCTACAGTTCTAGCTTGTATTTAACCAGATTGTTTCTGTTTATCACTCAGGAATTTAATGTGTAGTCTGTAAATTACAAACATAATGCAATGAAACACATCCATAGATTAGAGCTAGGGAAAGACCGATTATCCTGTCGGGCCAATTATCAGTGCCCATATTTGCATTTTGACACACATCTGCATCCACTCTTTTTTTAATCCGATAAACAAGAAGAGAAATAGCATTTAGAAATAGCCTATTTTAGAGCTGATTATTTCTTTCGAAATGTAAGATTACAATCAGGCATATATCAAGAGAGGAGCCTTTTTCAAGATCACTTAATTCGTCCTCTCAGTCCATTAAATAAACTTGTTCTTAAAAGCATTCAAACAAAATTAGGTTATAGTTCGTATTTTTTCAATTTTGGACATCAGTATTTTCATTTTTCAGTATCAGCTCCAATCGGCCTGATTGACTGCTAACAATCTGTATCAGGCTTGAAAAAACACCAAAACTTTCCATCTCTAATTACACTTTAACACATCATTGGTGACAAACTGGAGTTACAATGTTCAACTGGACAATTCCCAACTTAACTTTCTCTCAATTTTGCCCAGGAGATAAGATGACAACAGACATGCATGTGCATGACTTTTAACCCCTTTGCATTCGCTCTCAAGGCAGGGGGAGGAAAAATAATCCAGGGTATGCTAGGATAATTCAACCGTTTCCAGGACATTTGACCTCTTTTTCCACATTTTCTATATGTTTTTCATGAGTGGTCAGTCATTTCTCAGGTTTTCCAGGACACGTGGGAACCCTGTTGCTCTTTATCTCCATGAGCTGAAGAGCACTTATAGCTCTTCATTTACCTGCTCAGGTAAGAGTGCATCACCTCTTTGTCTCACCTGATGTACGGCTCGGTGCTGCTGTCTCCGGTCAGCTGGTCCTTGGTGAGGTAGGTGTTGTGTGAAGAGTTGATGAAGTAGTGTGAAAGTGGACGTTTCATGTCGTGGTAAACCCGAGCGTGGTCTGGATTGAAGACACAGTTCTCCTTAGACAGCATGTACATGGTGAAACCATTGGGGGTCATGAACTGGTTCTTCTGGGCTGAATAAAGCAAAACACACAAGGACAAGTTCATTAGAGAGGTTACAGGATGCACAGCTGTGACTGTAAGTGCTTTGTCATGTGGTGTAACAGCCCTGTACCCCATTCATTGAGCTCATAGGTGAGTATGACACTCTGAGCGTGGGTGACTGAAGCGTCCTCCCCCTGGTCCTTGAAGAAGTCCCTCAGGTCCACAGTGGAGAGGACACAGCCATTAGCAGAGTAACGGATAAACACGGCATCCAGCTCCGGCCTGCGTAACAGCTCCCTGCAGAAAACTTCAATCTCTCCATGATCCAAACGACCGTCAGCTGATTTATCACATTTCTGTCGTAGGAGAAGAGGAAACATTGTCATCCTGGAGTCTATCAAAGACAAACTAAACTGAGATCTGAGATATGTGAGTGATACCTGGAAGAGGTTTCGAGCGTACTGGTCGCTCAGGTCGATGTTGATCATCTGCAACAGTGTTTGGATTTCATCATAGCTCATCTTGTCATCGTGGTTCTGATCAGCTCGACTCAGGTACGCATGAATCCAGGTGACACAAACACAATCAAGGGCTCAAACCTGTCACAGTCTTAAGATAATCCCTTCATACGTGATACACAGATATATATATTCAACCATCTGCTAAAAGGATATTGGTCCAGCTTCTCTTTCTGCGTCATGTTCTCCACCCGTCCCTGCAGAGTCCGGATGCCGCGGGCCCAGTTCTGAGCTTCTTCTGGGGTTTGACAGAGGAGATCCAGGCTCTTGCGGGGGCCTTTGAAGACCACTGTCAGACATCGACCCTCAGGTACAGAGCTCTGCATCGGTCGCAGCGTCTCTGAATGGCAGCCTTCACGGACACACTCCACCTCCATGACCGAGACTAAAATAGAGAGTGATGTACATCAGTGTTCACCAATGTTCTTCAAACTTGGGGTTGTGACCTTATGTGGGGTCACCTAAGATTCAAATGCAGTCGCCTGGGATTAATAAAAAAAAATGACTGGACTAAATATTATTTGTTGTTGTTGATGAAAAATGTGCTCTTAAGTGCCCTCTTTGCGAACAAAATGTGTGCTAAACTTCCCTCCTAAACACAAACTTCTTCCACTTAAGCATTTGTTTTGGCTCAAAACAAATGCTCAAGTGCCTTCCTGGTTGGTGAACAACTCTAATCTGCTTCTTTGGCTGATAAACTGATAAACTGACTTCTTGGGAGCCAAAACTCACACTGTATTTGCCTTTTATTTTCTTTCACCCCTGCCTTTTAAGATGCCTGTGCACCCCATTATTTATGACAGTGAGTGAACAGCACTGAAAGCGTCCTTGGAAATGAGCTGTGTCATTGGTAGGGCAACAAATCTGCACAATATTGCTGAGAGAGAAAATGTCTCTTGGGTTGATGAAAAATTGTGATGTAAAAATGGGGTCTCAAATAAGGTTGGGAACCACTCTTGTAAACTATACTAAATTAACTCTTATATACTGACTTTGGTTAGGGCACACTGTGTTTTCTGTTTCAGTTTGTCTAAACACAGAATAATATTTGTCCTCTTCCTGGAAAAAACAGTCCATAGTGGTTGTGTGGCTTTGGAAGTGTTTATAGTGACGACATAGCTCCACAGTTTACACAACATTAATTCAGTGTAACAAAAAGAGGATCCATCTAATTCAAGGAAAGACATTTACTCAAGTCAAACACCCTCACTGTGAGTGTTTCCCTCTCAAACAAACCTGTTTGAGATTTATTTCCAACCTGTTTGTTTATCCAGCACCTGAATGTTCATCCATCTAGTTTAAAATCTACAGTATTTGCGCGAATGATCCCTCAGCATTTTCCAATTTGGATCACAGAAACAATTTACCTTCAGCTTGAAGGAGTTTCGCTAAGAAGAATGAACTAACACACACATGCAGCTACTGTAACACACTGAACCACATCATAAGCTGCTCCAGTCTCGTGGTGATTAAAGGCCTTGTACAGTACTCTGCTGCTGAGTCTTATGGTAACTATACAGCAGAAAAACCACAGACTCAGGCTAACTCCCACCACTGCATAATGTCCTATAATCTCTGTGTTTGAACTACGGCAGGCCAGGAGGCCATGTTCAGCTCAGAATAGAAGAGCTCTATAATCAGGGAGTAGTGTGTCTGATAGTGGAGGAGAGAGAGTAGCTGTGTGAGCTAGTTTATCTCTGAACAGGACAGTAAGTGGCACTTAGGTTGGCAGAAATAGATCCATGTTTCAGCTCCGGACTCTTAGGTTGGAGGAGAAACCTGCTTCTTACTAATTATGTCTTCGAGATGGATCTCAACCTTGGGGTGGGTCCTACACAGGATGCTGTCAGAGGCTTTACTGAGTTTTTTTTAAGTTTGTATGTAAATGGAAAGGGCCAAAAGGTCCACTCAGGTCCTAGCACATGACCTGGAAGGATCCGGCTACAGACTCTGGGTCAGTGTGTCAGGATCATGAGACTCAGCCTCACTAAGTCTGAGGTTTTCACATATTTATACAGTTAATATCTCGCTCAAATAATTCTCCTATCTTGTATTCAAAACAAATATGTGGCATTAAAAACACACCCACAAACATATCTGGATGTTAAAATCACTCACAGGATTGTTGCTCCTTCTTTCGGCTGGAGGTTTTGTTCGACTGACACCAAACAGTGACGCCGTCCTCCAGCAGCTTCAGAGTCCGTCTCTTCTGCCAGCGAGGTGAACGCACCTTGAAACATAAAAAACACGTCTCTTATTACCAAACCCACATTTAAAAGCATCAAAAACATTCAGACTGATTACAAAGAGCCTTACTTTTATCATACTGGAGCCCTGCAGCATCCGCTTCACGTCTTCATCCTCCTGCACACCTAGAGAGTAAACAGAGACAACCATGGCTGAAGAAAGGCAGAGATGATGTCTGAGCTCTGAGCTGAAGAAGGAATGAGGAAAGAGAGAGGAACGGGAGGATATAAAAAGAAGAAAAGCAGAGCAGAGTCGTAATTATCTGTGGGTGTATGTTTACATATGTTGGACCACAGCTCCTCTTATGGATGCTCTGGAACCAGCAGCTGGGTGTGTTTAGAGGAGATGAGGCGAGGACACAGAGACTGAGAGGATGTATCCCCATGTGCGCAAAACTCCTGGAAATTTTTTAAGATTTTCAGGATCTGTTGCATTTTTTCCCTAACCAAACTTTCCCTGCCAGCTCTCTGTTAAAAGTCTGAAAGAAGTCAGTGTGAGTGAATGTGCAACCTGTGCAACACGCTATCTGCTGCTCGGTTTTACACACATGCACTCCTGAAGAAGTTTGAGAAAGCACAATAGAGGACAGATCTCTGTAGCTGGCGTTGCTGCTCTCTCTTCAGAATAAAACTTTCTTATCAAAGTGAAGCCAGCAGCTGAGAGGCTACAGAGTGTTTGGTATGTGAGTTATCTCTGCTTGTCTGACAGAGAAGCTTCAACTGGGCTCTATGTGGCCTTGTGGTTTATCTCTTGAGTACCTGTTGTTATGTTTGTGCAAATTTGACTTTTCATTAGAAATAAAGTCCACTTTCTCTTTAACACAGTTCCTTTTTGACACAGCCGAGTCCTGAGCTGAGTCAGCAGCATGTAGACGCTGGAACTGAAGCAGCTCTGTGATTTAGAAAGGGCTGGGTCTCTGCACTCACAGAGACGCCTTGATATAAAACACACACACACACATACATGCTCATACACACTCCCCTGCGTACAGGAGTGACCTACTGTAAATGAGGAGAAATCCAATGGTGGTGTGGGAGTAATAAAACAGTGAGTGAGCGATGAAACCATGTGGTCTGTCTGAGCCAAACAGTGACTTCACCTTCACAAAGAGCTGATAATTACTGCATGAAGAGTGTTTACTGAAAGGACAAACACTCTGAGAAACATTTTGCTGCACAAATACAGACCACAGAATTTCCAAATGGTGGAAAACTACAAAAATAATATGACAAATTCAGTAAAATAAAAACAAATGAAGGAAAAAATCACCAGAAGAAAGGACAAATGATCAAGTAAATAATAATAATAATAATAATAATAATAATAACAACAATAATAATAATAAAATCCTGTTATGAGATAAATGTTTTTATGTTGTTTTTGTTCTATGTTAAATCCACAGAATATTATCTTAATGTGGACTAAGAACCTAAGGTGGTTAACCCTGTAGTGTGTCATTTATTTTCTATGACTGTCAACCCTGTTTCTTGATTTTTTGTTTTTGGGTGGGGGGATGCCTGGGGTGTAGGTGTGTGGTTTGTTTGTTTGTTGTGTACATATGTGTTTATTGTGTTCCCTTTGTTTGTCAAAAAAAAAAAAAAAAAACCAGAAAGAAAAATATCTCTTGCCAGTTTTCAAAAAGCAAAAAAAAGAGAAAAATCATAATGACAACAGAAACAAAAAAGAACATGTGATTTGTAAATGAATCTGTAGAGTCATCAATGAATGTAGTGATTAAAATTTTGCATTATGCAACTTTTCAGCTGAAGAGTTGAATAGAGACTGAAAATGTGGTTGTGAGGCTCTGTTACTGTTATTATAAACCTATTACAAGCAATAATAGTTTTGGGGGAAAGTGAAACTGTGAAAACACATAACAAGAAATACATTTACAGACCAAATAATCTATCTTGATGTTTAGTAGGAGTCGATTAACTGATTAGTCAACTGAAAACTGATAAAAACTTGTGCAATCTTCTGTCATGCTGGGTCAAAGATGAGAAAGGAAACAAAATGATCTCAGACTAACCTGAATCAGCTGTTTATGGGAATGGAACTGATGACTAATTTTAGGGTTTTGAACTATTGGTGGATTATAAATCTTTATCAGCTGCTCTCCATTTGTGTTTTAATATTAGGTGGTCAAAGCAGAGAGAAGGGGCGGGGAAATAACGGTTATTATTATCCATCAGTAAATCAGTGTTATTGTCTCATAGGACAGAAGGAGCCTTTGATCCTTAAACACATGATGTCTGACTGTAGGAGACTCTCTCACCTAGATTCCTCAGGGGATCGATGGCCTTTGACTCGGACGTCCCGGCTCCGTTCTTCACCGCCGGAGCTGCTTTCTTCCCGTGTCCCAACATGACGCGAGGAAGACGCGCTCTCCAGGATCAGCCTCCTCCTCTGCACCTCCTCAAAGAGTCCGGATCCTGCGGCAGGAGATGGGCGATGAGGAGGATCAGCTGTCCGGAGATCCAGGAGGAGAACAACCTAAGAGTCTCCTCATAGTCTGCTCCTCATAGTTTGATCCCGGAGGAGGAAAAGAGGAGCGTGGGCCAGCGTTTACTCTGCTGATGTCACTGAGATTGGATTTGTACACACTGAGCTGCAGACAGGCGTCAGATAATGCAATTAATAAGAGCTTCCTGGAGCTCCTTTCAGAATAAAAGCCATTAAAATCATGCTGCTGCCTTATTGGTAGTGGCAGGTGTACACAAACTATCCCTATAACAACAACCAGGATTATTTTCAAGGTACAGTGAGTAGGGCAGCCTTGGCACTACCACTTATAAACAACCTTGTCAAGTGATACCAATGCCAATATCAACACCGTCTGTCAATTAAATCTATGACTACCAGTCAGGCATATAAGCCACTCATATTGCAGTTTTATTTAAAACATTAATGTGACAAAAGTGATAGCTTATTGGTGCTTCTCACCACTGCACTATTACCATTTATTTCAGCCTGTAAATACTAGTCTTGTCTATTTGCTATTCTTTTGTGTTTATAGTTGTTGATAATATTCTTTATGTAAAATTCTTCTTCTTCTTCTTCTTATCATTATTATCATTACTTTACCTTTTATACCTTAACCACTACCTTGTACAAGAGAGCACAGTATACCATAACAAATTCCTTGTGTGTTCAAGCATACCTGGCGAATTCAAGTTGATTCTGATTCTGATTCTGCTACTGCCATGCAAAAACAAACTTGTTATTAATTATCTGAAAGTTGAAAACATTATCCAAAATTAACTGAAAATGTCATGGACTCCCTGCAGTACATCCTCCTGTTGAAGTCCTCTGCAATAAACCATATAGGTAGAAGAGACAAAGACTGAAACTCACCAATATTCATAGTTCAGTCATTCATTTTTACATTCTATCTATCTTAATTATTTACAGTCATACTATATTTGTACTGATTCTAATTAAGTAAATGAAACTGATTCACTTGGAAAAAAAATCACAATTATTAGGATACAGAAATAGCAGGTCTAATAAACTTAGTTAGATGTTGCAAAAGGTGTCAAGTCTGCTTTCTTTCCCTGTAACAGATATACTTTATGAAAGAAAGTGTAAACAACTTTGAGATCTGACGATATATTTACCCCAAGGTTTACAGCTTGACTTCAGTTTTAACTTCTTGGTGAAATGTTTTAAAGAAATGTCAAAACTAATAGGCGTTTGATGTTTGCCCTGTTTATGATTAAAAATCATTGACTCCTCAAATTTTGGACAATGCTACAATATTATAACCATGACATTTTCTTTCAGATGATTAGAAGAGAAATGTAAAAAGCATAGACTGTGTAGAATATAAGTAGGTAAATACGTAGACAAACAATAAGAAGCACATCTAATTTAAGCTTCTGAAAAAAAAAATACAGAATTATTTCATGCTTTTATTTTGAAAAGAATCACTGATTTTCGTGTTTTCCGTCTCATTTATCAGGTAACTTGACTTGAGGAGGATTATAACCGGATTACAGGCAGAGACGCTCTTCTGTGCAATGTACATTAACACTGGGTCCGCTTATCCATAATCATACATAACCAGACCGATTAATTTAAATACTTTATCTTATAAATTTCGTTTTAATGATGTCCTCTGAAATCTAGGTAATATTATGTGCGTTAACACTTTCTATAAAACACGGATTAAAGACCGTCTTTTGGGATTTTGTGACCTTATTTTCAACAACATATAAATTGAAACTATGAAAACTAATATAATCCACAAAATGTATCATTATAAAAGAGACGAAGAGAAAAGAAACGTAATTGTAGGACCAAACAGCAAATGTTTGTATCAATTCACGATTGATTCCGGTTGCTATCGGTCTACTGTTTAGAGCGAATTAACCTAAACCACAAAAGAACATTACCCAAAATTTTCTCAAAAGAATTTTTTTTTTTGCAAGTCACATTGCATGATATGAAGAAAATAACCGGGGATTGCAGTCAATACGCAAAAAAAAGAGAAAAAAATATCGAAATTCAGATGTGTAAATAAAAATAGGTTTTAATTCTCCAGAATTCAACAATATTATTAATCCGACTATAAAAAAGATCCAAAATAAGCCCCTTTATTGAACAATTTTGATGAAAAAAGTCAGATTTTTATTTATTCAATTGATGAGTTTTCTCGGCCATATCCTTTCCAAACATTCTCTGATCCCTGTGAATCAAAACTATTTGGTTTTTTATTTAGGGGCGTGTCCCTTTAAATGTGAGTTCAGCGCGCCGTCAGGACGTGTCACGTGATCTCGTGAGGACCATCCCTGAGTGTCCGGAGTCGACAGGTTAGTCCGAGCTCAGGTACACAGACAGATTATCGAACAAACGCGGACTTAATCCTGTACTGGAGCAGAGTTTGTGATGTTTCTACTGTTACTCTGTGGTGTCGCTTTAAACTGCTGATGCTCAGAGTCAGTGAGGTAAGTTATCAGGCTAAGCTAACTGGTGCTAAGCTAACTCAGTGCATAACTTGGTTAGCCCAGTTAGCTTAGCTTCCTGTCAACTCAGTTTGAACTCAGGTTTAGTCTGTTTTTATGTATAGATATGATTCAGAGTATAACAAGTGTGATTAAAATGAGAGTATCAGTGTTCAGTGTGTCTGTAGTGAGAGTTTAATGAATGTAAAAGTGTCCTTAAACGACAGACAGTCAGTAAATGTGGTTATTACACGACACAGACTGGACATTACACTGTTCACCAACCAACAGCTCCTAGTCAAAGCACAGGAGGACACTGTAATAGTGCTTTAGTTTCCTTTCCATGGTTATTGTGCTGTAGGTGAGGATGGTGTATCTTAGTTTAGGGATCAGGTTCAGTCCAGAAAGAAGTGCTCTGTATTTTACTCAGATTACTATTAAGACTTCATAGTAGCTAACTGTTGTTAGTGTTTGATTTTCTTGGGATAACTAAACATCTTTTTCCTGCCACATACTCAGAGGAGGAGAGGATTCAGGCCATCAAAACTTGCACAAAAACTCCTGCATAGTTTGTTAGACTAATTTGCTCCATCGGAGGTGGATAACAGACCCTGGTTGGTCTCTTAGCCACTCATCCCAACTCAAGATCTCTACAGGTTGCTAAACTAATCTGTGGATTGATGGAAAAACCAGGAACAACAAGTCGGTCCAGTTTCCCTCTTCCTGTTGGCCTTTAATTCAAACTAATTTGCATGTGAAAGAAAACTATCTGATGTGTTATTCTGTAAGTAAGGCTATAAAGATGTCATCTTCCTCCATCAAAGCGCATCGAACGACAACATGACGCCTTGAGCTCTGGAGACTTTCCTTACTAAAAAAGGCATTCATTTATAGATGAAGCCATGAGACAAATGGTTTTGATTTAAATTGACAGGAGCGACACTGATTGTGTTTCCTTGGAGTCACAGGTTGTAAAGGAACCACTCCTCCACTCTCACAAACACTGAGAACAGTTTCCTAAATGGGCCACTTTAAACTTAGAAGACTCTGGATACGACAGTGGTTGTGCATACATAGTTCGTCCAAAAAATATAGGCCAGTGGTATTTGCACGCTGTCACAAATGGGTGCAGATTGTGCAAACGAGACCACCAACTATTCCTGCATGTTGAGTTTACTCTTCATTACTCACCCACAAGACTTCTCATAAGTGAATAACTGTTCCCTGACCTTGAAGCAGTCTTTGGTTTTAACTTTAGAGAACTTTAACAGAGACTTCAGCCTTAACAGAGTGGGATTTATATGAATGATGTTAAGGGTAACACCAACAGTTACTGGCTGTAGCAGTTGCTGGTGTGACTGTAAGAGGAGTCCGTCATCTCTGTTTGAAAATTCTCAGAACATTGTTGTGTCAGACATCAAGAGCAGGTTTTGGAGTTCATCTCTGGAATCCACTTATTTTCATTTCTTTCAGTCTGTCTCCAGGCAGTGTGATCAGAAGCCACCTGATGTGTTGAGTGATTTACAAATCCTTCAGAGGTAGAGAAGGTGCAGCTGGAGCAGTAATCTCTTCGCCTTATTTCCGTTGTTCATGGCCTCAGGACCTAAAGTTGATTAAATTATGTTTGAAGATAGGTGTCATAGAAAACTGACATTCCTCTTTATGTCTGTGTTTTTTCGTCTCAGCGCCTCCTGCACTCACTCCCTTAATAAGATTCAACGAGTCAAAGTGTCATGCCTGTTCCCGCCATGGCAGAGGCCGTGGTAGATCACCAGAAACGCTTCCAGGCTGCAGTGGATGTCATCCATAACCTCCCCAAAAATGGTAACTAATGCATCTAATGATCTCATGTACCATGTGATACAAAGTCTCTTGTGTTTACAAGTGTGTGATCCGGCAGGCTCCTACCGGCCGTCCTATGAGGTGATGCTGCGTTTCTACAGTCTCTACAAACAGGCGGTGTGTGGACCCTGTACAGTGGCTCGTCCGGGCTTCTGGGATCCTGTGGGGCGCTACAAATGGTCTGTATCTATGTGCAACTGTAAACACTGTCCATTCTGTTTTTACCTTCTAGTACAGGGTAGGGCTGAACAATTTGCTAAAATAATGTGATTGCAATTATTTTCCCTTATATTGCAACTGCAATTTATTGTGAATACTTTTGGTTTTTAGAAAGTGAAACCCAGATTTTGTAAAGACCCATTTTACATAGGGTGAATTATTTCAAGCCTCTACTTCTTGAAATTTTTATTATGGCTTACAGATAACAAATCCCCAAATTTAGTGTTTCAGAAAATTGAAATATAACTCAACATCAATAAAACAAGATATTTTAGACAGAAATGTCAGACCTCTGTAAAGTATGTTAATTTCTCAATATGCTTTTTGCTTCTTGTGGCTGCTTTTTGCCAGTTTTAGTCACTTTTCATTCTTTTTTTTGGTTCCTTTGGACCATTGTATCTACTATATGACAATTGTTCAACTTTCCCCCCGATTTTTACCCATTTTTTCCACCTTCAAGGTTTTTTTATTGCTTAATTTTGCTGTTTTTACCACATAGATTATTGCTCTGGCAAAGATCGTTTTCAACAATTTGGCTATTTGTCTGAGCAGGGTTGAGTAACATTGGTGTAGAGCATGAAACATCTACTGCAAAAGATTAAATCCTGTGTTCTGACACATTTGAGGTTAAGAAATACTGCACTGTCTATGATTAGAACATTGCAGAAGGCCATATGGTGATTTAATCTACTTTGCAGTGTCATGTTGAACTGTTTTCTGTTTCTGTGTCAGGGATGCCTGGAGCAGTCTGGGAGAGATGAGCAGTGAGAGCGCCATGGCAGCGTACGTGGATGAGATGAAGAAAGTAGCTCAGGAGGTACAGGACCAATTATTTCATTATAGAAGGAGGTATTAAGCTTTAATGGACCCAAACAGGAGCCTTTACATTGTGAACGTGAGGGAGGAAGTGTCAGGACGCTGTGTCAGATGAACAAAAAGCTGTAATTAGCTGTCAGCTGATCAATACATGTTTCCACTGACTCTGCAGGTCATCGACACCATGCCTATGAACGAGAAGACAGCCTCGCTCTTCCATCACTTCGAGCCTCTCTACCTGGTGATCGATGATATGCCACGACCTCCAGAGTCTCTGCTCACTCTCAGAGAAGGTCAGACTCAGCCCAGACCAGCTCTGTAACTGATTCTCAGTTTCTCCTCTTCTTCACGGCTGCTCTGTTATCTTCTTACTCCTCTAGATCTTAAAAGCACTGAAGATGCTGAAGCTCCAGCAGAGGTGAAGGAGGAGGAAGAGGAGCAGACAGCTCCCAAAGAAGAAGGCTCTTCTCCTCCAGAGGAAGCAAATCTGGATCAGGAGTTCAACCTGTCAGAGGTCATAGAGGTCACTGCTAACACCGTCGGCCATGGTAAGAGGAGGAGCTTATGTTCTGCATTTTCATTTATATGGTGC
>RPOG01006824.1:0-12822 GCA_008086565.1 Thalassoma bifasciatum
GATGAGGGACAGGCATCAGGAGGAGTTTCACAAGACTAAAACTAGCCATGTGAGTAAAATAACAGACATCACAGCTTTTCCTGTGATTCTTCTCCCCTTCATAGATTTAATGTGGACCAGAGCATGTGAGCGGAGTGGAGCGACCAAATTTTTGAAAGAGCTCGTACTGTTTTTTTTATGAATGGGGAGGTGGAGCAGGACACTTTCCCGCTCCGTTTTCAATCACATCAAGGGTCTGATCTTATACATTCTCTGAGTCTGATGCAACCCCAAGTCTTTATTTGTCTTCCAATTAGCTGTTTACAACCGTTATTATACAGTATGGGCTTACATCGTAGTTGCTAATGGAGTTTACAAGATATTTCCAAAAGAAAAGTGACAGAACGTACTGGTGTACTGTTCTTGTAAAAACAAAAGATTGAGATTATAAAGGGGAAGAAAGAGAGAGCAATTTCCTCATGTCTGTGAGTAAAGATTCACTGTGGAATTTAAAAAGACACCAAGCTCTCGACAACATGACACTGATGATTTTGTAATCTTAGTTATATTATCAATCTTACTTTCATGTTGTGAGTGAAGCAAATGTTCCATGAAACCAAGTTTTGTCAAAATTTTGGGAATTGTTCTTGTGTTCATTGAGATATTGATTACAATCTTACTTTTCAAAGGGGGTGTACTCATTTATGCTGAGCACTGCAAGTGTCACAGTGAATGTGTGAAATTATGTTTTGGAGACTTCTGGAAAAGAAACCTCTGTTCTCCGGTTCGTTATCAAACATCACTCATAACCTACAAGTATAAATCATTTCCTTTAAAGAAGTTTGTGTATACTGAGGCAAAACTACTCAGAATTTTACAGAAGTTATGCGTATTTTGAAGTGCAGATGTTTTTCAATCTGTGTGCCTCGGCACACTAGTGTGCCGTGAGAGATCGCCAGGTGTGCCGCAGGAAATTATCTAATATCACCTAATTAACCATTTTTAGTGTCTCTCCTGAAATCAAGTGTGGCAGATAATGTGATACTCTTCTATTTCAGTAGGTAGTAGCAGACAGCTAATTGCCTGTAAAGCAGGGGTCACCAACGCGGTGCCCGCGGGCACCAGGTCGCCCGTCAGGACCATCTTCGGCACCCGCAAGGCATGTTCTAAAATAAGCACTGGTCAAATCTGGCTCCCTCTAGAAATATTTGCTTTTCAAAGAGCCCCTGTGTGTCTGTGCAGCGTTATAATTTCAGTAAGAGAAAAGTAACAAAACAACAAGAACTGGAATGTCATAAAGATATTCTTGTTTCTTTCTGACGCAAAGCCTCCTGACCGGCGCACACTCTTTTTTTTTTGTATCAACTGTGCAAAAAGTTTGTCAACTGACAAATATCCCGTCAATATTCTGTTCTTTTTTCCATTGGGCACGTTTAAGGAGTTTGTTTGAGATGCTTTAGTGAAACTTTAACAAAGCTGGGACCCTTCTTGTGTCACCCGCAGATTAACGGTGCGACACACGTGCATAAAACCTGCTGCTCTTCAAAAATAAAACTCTAATCATTTTCTTTTTGCTTCAGAAAGTGAAGAAATATACATCAGTTTTAATCAGAATGCTCCTACTCTACCCAAGAAAATCCCCTCTTTTTGGTGATAAGGATGGAGAAAGATTTATGAATATTGACTGCAGGGGGGGGGATGTTGGCTGTTGGGCGATCAACATTAACTTTACACTGGAGAGAGAGCAGCACACTGCAGAGATAAATG
This sequence comes from Thalassoma bifasciatum, assembly GCA_008086565.1. NCBI lineage: Eukaryota > Metazoa > Chordata > Actinopteri > Labriformes > Labridae > Thalassoma > Thalassoma bifasciatum. Next base: position 1,747 of record RPOG01006824.1, read on the forward strand.
CTTGAGGAGTTGTTTAACTTTACCTGGGAAAAGATGAGTCCAGTCTTCCACTGTAACTGCGTTTATTCCACTGACTGAGCCCTCTGTTCAGCATAACTCCATCCGTCAATGAGCAAAGCAACATAACACAAAGATGTGCTTACTGACAGGCAGGGGCGTGTCCTGACTTTTTAGACCTGGGTGCCCCGACCAGGGCACTGAATTATACAGTGGGGGGCATGAATTATGTGAGTCCACACTTCAATATATTTTATCACAACTGCATATTAAAAATACAAGATTACAGGCTACAGCTTTCACAAATAATAACAATAATGATGTTTTGTTTGGCCAGTTTTGCCCAATCATGCAGCAGTAGATGGAAAAGAAAAATATATGTTGCACGTTCAAATACATATATTCTGATTATGATTTTATGTTTCCTATCACTATTGCTGTGTAAATCATTGCTTATAGTTGTGGATAATGATTAACACTGACATGTAATCAGTCTCTTCACATATTATTATTACTACAAAGTCATTCAGAACTTTGTATCAAGCAAGTAGCCCTTCCCACTACTCCGTTCCTTTGAAGTACCTCAGTCGGGAAAAGGTTGGTGACCCCTGCTATAGTGTCATTTTATGTCATTTGGTTGGTGGTGTGCCCCAGGATTTTGTAAAGGTAAAAAGTGTGCCGCGGCTCAAAAAAGGTTGAAAATCACTGACTTAGTGGTCTGGGTTGCCCTCCATGAGATTCACCCTTGTACAGGTGGCCCAGGCAACCTATGTGCCCTGTGGCTTGTTTCCCACATCACTCCTGATTCTTGCCCTGTTCCCTGCTCTATCCACTGTCCTCTCCGATTGGAGAGGACAGTGGATAGAGCAGGAGTTGTAAATATTTCAGTTTGCACAGCTGTTTTTTCTTCAGGCACAAGTTAAAACAAAGCTGTAGTTGGTTGAACTCCAAACATTCTGCTGATGTTAAATGTCTGTTGTGGTCTTACAATCAAACTGCGAATAAACAGAGAGTGAAGCTAATTTAATGTCCTCATTGGTATGAATCTCTGGGTGTGTTTCAGGTGGTCACCTGTCCCAATGCCTCTTTCACTGACCTGGCAGAAATAGTGTCCAGAATCGAACCTGTGAAGACTGCAGTGGTTGAAGGTGAGTGGGAAAAAACCTGGAGAATTTCTCTGTTTTCTTCACTCATGTTATGTTTAACCAAAACATTGATCTTGAAGTTATACATAAGAGAATTGGTGCCCTTGCCTCTCTGTGACCTCTGTCTTCATCACACAAGCAGAACTGTTTTTTCAAACATTAATTTTTGGCTATGTATGAAGTCAAGGTAAAGAAGATGAGCTCACTAGGGTGACCATACTTTAAAACTCGAAATAGTGGACCACCTACCCAAGCTCTTGGAGATCCTGTAACAATACCCAAAGACACTCAGAGATGACAGAGACCCATACATTTATTTAAAACACTCCTTTACTGTCAGAAGTGAACATTTTCTACGATGTACAGATAAATAATGTTTGGCACCCCATTTCTGCCTGTTAAAAATAAAAAGATGAAAGACTGGCTATGTTAAGATTTTTTTTCCGCCATATTTTGTCACAGTTTTGAGATACAAGTTAAATTTTGATATAAAAAGAAAGATTTCAACTTTTAATCTCAAAATTTTGACTTTTTTTTCTCATAATTTTAACTTTATCTCACAAAATGACTTAAATCTTGTGATTTTGAATTTTCATCTCAAAATTATAACTTTCAATCTCAAAAATCTTGAGTTTTTCCAGCATTTTACAATCTTAATTTATATCTCAAAATGATGACTTAATTACCTTACAATTTCAACTTTTCATTCCAAAATTTTGACTCTTCTTTCCACAGTTGTGACTTTATATAAGAGACCAAGCTCATGCCCAACATCTTGACAGGTTGGTGCTTTAGAAAAATCTGGACATCTCTGAGAATTTTGAAGAATCCCCCCAGATATAATTTTATAAACAAAAGGGAGGACATGTCCGAGCAAAAGAGGACGCTTGGTCACCCTAAGTAAATCACAATTAAGTCATAAGAATATATAGCAACTGGTCTTAGAAATTCAGATGATTGGATCTGTGGCTTACTCTATGTTGAGGAAATTTTTTCATCTCCAAATGTATTGAGACCCAAAGAAGGGATAGCCCAAAGTATAAGGTCGAGTAATTTTCCGCATCCCCTGGATGAGGTAAGATTTTACATCACATCGATCATTTTCTTGAATAATACTTTTGTTGGTGCATGTGGCCTCTTTAAATGGGGTGTATGAACAACCAGCCGAGTCCAACCAGTCCCCCTTCTAAAGTATGAGAGTTGATCATGCTGGTTTTGTCTCCCCTTCCTTCAGAGGAACAATCAGATGAGTACCACACAGACTACGACGAGGAAGCTGTGGAAAGTGCTCTGTCTGATTTTGAGGCCTTCACAGCCGGCAGTGAATACACTGAAGGAGAGGAGACAGCAGACACAGCAGAAACTGTATGTACTAAAGCATGATAATGTTTAAAACAGAAAGACGTATCATCCCAAAGTGACTAGATGTTATCAGCACCATCCCTCTGTTTCTGTGATTTTAACAGGATGAAGAAATTCAAGTTAAAGTTCGACGCCGACCGAAGAATTCCTCTAAGATCTCTCAGCTGTGACACCTATAGCCATACAGGACAGCTGAATGTGTCTGCAGTACCCCTTTCAGAGCAGTTATGGTGTTATCCCTAAAAAATAAATGTAAGATGCAGTGCAAAAACGGAAATCTAAGCAATTCATACTGTCTTATTTGTAGGAAAAATTGTCTTATTGTTCTTAATTTGAGCCACATTCACCAGACCAAGTCAATAAAATGTCTTATTTCAAGTTTTTTTAAGACACAAATGAGGTGTAAACAGTGGTGGCCCGTGACCAATTTCACAGAGGAAGCCAGTCGGGTTGCAATCGAGAACATAAAGCCTAATTATATGAGATTTATAAGGGTGATCATAATATAACTCTGAAGTTGCGTTCAAGCCACTGATTTAACAAAAAAGAAAAAAACACGAAGAAGTTTAGTAAAATAGTTTCTTACGAGAAACTCGAGGTCCCCATCTCCGCCCATCTTCACTCGCTATCTTAGCTCGCTGTCTGTCTGCAGCGCCGGAGTGTGAAGTTTGTTGAAGACAGTTAGGCTGGCTGCTAGTGGTCAGAGATCAGTGCAGAGCAGGAAGTGTAAGAAAGCTAGTTTGTGATTGGTTAGATACTACTTGATTCTGGCCTCCTTTATTTTTTTTTGTGATACATTGGCCATCAACTGAATTATGACCACTGGGAGCCTAAATTGAATCTGATTGGCTGACACGTTTTTTTTTTTTTCCTTCAAAGGAGGCAGAGGGAACCTGTCCTCCTTCCACTCCTCACACAGCCCCAATACACTGTGCGCGCTGCAGCAGCGAGGGCGCTGTTTCACTCCTTACATTTACCCAGAGAGGAGGTTCATGTGGATCGTTTTGATAACAACACAGGGACAAAAACTCAGTAAAATCAACGAAGTGGGGATGATTCATATTTTTTTTTTTATGCAACATTTTATTGAGTAAGCATGACTTCCTTAGGCCCCCGGGAAAAACGGCCACTGGGTGTAAATTGCTTGTAACAAGTAAAAAAAATCTGCCAATGGGATAAGACGAATTCACCTGGGAAGTTTCATGAAATTAGAAAGATGTCTTAAAACAAGAATATTTTATCTTATCCCATTGGCTGATTTTTTTTTTTTACTTGTTACAAGCAATTGATGCCTCATTTTTGTTTTTAAAAAACTTGAAATAAGACATTTTTATGACCTTGTCTAGTAAATGTGGCTCAAATCAAGAATAGTCAGACAAATTTTACTCAAAATAAGACATAATGACTTGCTTAGATTTCAGTTTCGCTGTGTGTATGGTCAGTGTTTGAGTTTAAGACACTTCAGAGGGACACGAGACTGCGTGGATTTAGAGCTTTTGTGCTTAAAAGTTTACATACCCTGGCAGAATTTATGATTTCTTGGCTGTTTTTTCAGCGACTATGAATGATAACACAAAACTTTTCTGTCACTCATAGTTAGTGGTTGGGTGAAGCCATTTATTTGTTAACAAACAATAGTGTTCACCCTAAAATCATAATGACAACAGAAAGTACCAAAATGAGCCTGATCAAAAGTTTCCATACCCTGTTGATTTTGGCGTGATAACATTCACACAAGTTTACACAAATGGGTTTGAATGTCTACTAAAGGTAACCATCCTCACCTGTGATCTATTTGCTTGTAATCAGTGTGTGTGTTTAAAAGTTCAGTGAGTTTCTGAGCTCCTGACAGACCCTTGCATCTCTCATTCAGTGCTGCACTGATTTTTTGGCTCGAGAGTCATGGGGGAAGTGAAAGAATTGCCATAGGATCAGCAGGAAGAGCAAATCCAACTGTACAGGAAAGGGATATAAAAAGATAATCCAAGAAATCCGGGATGCCAATAAGCAGTGCTCAAACTCTAATTAGGAAATGGAAAATGAAGGATTATGTTGAAACCAAACCACAGTCAGGCAGACCAAAAACAATTTCTGCCACAGCTGCCAGGGGACTTTTTAGGGATGCAAAAAAACAACAAATAACTCCAGCTGAAATACAGGACTCTGAAAAAAAAAATCAAGATGCACAATAAGGACACACTTGAAGAAAAATAGGCTGCATGGTCTAGTCTCTCGAAGAAAGCTATTTCTACCCAAATGCCTCAACTTATCCTACTTACAGTTCGCCAAACAGCACAGAGACAAGCCTCAAAACTTCTGGAACAAAGTCATTTTGGGTGATGCGACCAAAATTGAACTTGTTGGCCTTAACCATAAACGTTCCATTTGGAGAGGAGTCAACAAGGCCTATGATAAAAGTTACATCATTCCTACAGTGAAACACGGAGGTGGATCACTGATGTTTTGGGGATGTGTGAGCTACAAAGGCTCAGGAAACTTGGTCCAAGCTGATGGAAGGATGAATGCAGCATGTTATCAGAAAATACTGGAGGGAAATTGGCATTTATCAGCCCAGAAGCTGCACATGAGACATACTTGGGCATTCCAACATGACAATGATCCAAAACACAAGGCCAAGTGGACCTGCCATTGGCTACAGCAGAATAAAGTGAAGGTTCTGGAGCGGCCATCTCAGTCTCCTGACCTTGATATCATTGATCCAGTGGGGGGAGACCTCAAACCTGCAGTTCATGCAGGACAGCTCAAGAATTTACAGGACCTGGAGGCTTTTTGCCAAGAAGAACGGGCAGTTTTACCATCTGAGACAATAAAGACCCTCATCCACAACCAGCACAAAAGACTTCAAACTGTCATTGATGTTACAGGGGACAATACAGGGCATTAAGAATTGGGGGATGTAAACTTTTGAACAGGGTCATTTTGGTGCTTTCTGTTGTCATTATGACCTAAAAAGAGTAAACACTGTTTTTTTGTTAATAAATGGCTTCATCCAACCACAAACCATGAGTGAAAGAAAAGGTTTTTTGTTTTCATTCATATTATCTGAGAAAAGGCCAAGAAATCATAAATTCTGCCAGGGTATGTAAACTTATGAGCACAACTGCATCTGCTCCCCTGTATTTTATTCTCCTGCACTTTGCACATGTTTATGGTTTTAAAATTTAAGCTACAAAAATCTTCTGCTTTTCTTCTGATTGTTTGTCAATGTGGGGTAATCCAAGGAGTCTCTCAGTAGAGAAAAAAACAACACTTCATGATCAGTTTTTAGAAGACGTGAGGCTCATTCAGGCACATTTATGTGCTGTTGCCCTCGATGATAAGCTCAGTTAAGCTAAGACGACATTAGCTAGAGAGAGACAGACACAGCGTGCATCAGGAATGTCACTGTAACACATGCTCTTTCGGCACAAAAACAGACACAACGTACATTCATTTATACAAGCAAAGTGAAAACATGAATACATGTGTGGGTACAGATGACTGAAAAGTGCTGCTTCTCTATGCGATGAAGGGATCTCTGAAGATGTGAACTGATTTTATTTTGTTTATTTTCTTTTTTAATGAATGCCGATGTCTGGCTTTAGATTGGGATCATGAATGTATTTTTTGTTGAATGCAACTTATTTGTGTCCCAGTTGTTAACATACAGTTTTCTCAGATAATATGAATGAAAACAAAAAACCTTTTCTTTCACTCATGGTTTGTGGTTGGATGAAGCCATTTATTAACAAAAAACTGTGTTTACTCTTTTTAGGTCATAATGACAACAGAAAGCACCAAAATGACCCTGTTCAAAAGTTTACATCCCCCAGTTCTTAATGCCCTGTATTGCCCCCTGTAACATCAATGACAGTCTGAAGTCTTTTGTGGTCGTTGTGGATGAGGGTCTTTATTATCTCAGATGGTAAAGCTGCCCATTCTTCTTGGCAAAAAGCCTCCAGGTCCTGTAAATTCTTGAGCTGTCTTGCATGAACGGCAGGTTTGAGCCTCCCCCGGATCAATGATATCAAGGTCAGGAGACTGAGATGGCCACTTTTGAACCTTCACTTTCTTCTGCTGTAGCCAATGGCAGGTCCTCTTGGCCTTGTGTTTTGGATCATTGTCATGTTGGAATGCCCAAGTATGTCTCATGTGCAGTTTCTGGGCTGATGAGTGTAAATTTTCCTCCATTATTTTCTGATAACATGCTGCAATCATCTCTCCTTCATTCATCAGTTTGGACCAAGTTTCCTGAGCCTTTGTAGCTCACACATCCCCAAAGCATCCGTGATTCACCTACGGCAGCTGCCAGTATGACTTGCTGTAGATTAGATATGTACGGTGAGTCAGAGCTTATTAAGTGAAGATCGCACAAGCAGATGAAAGTGATGCACACTCACTAGCGCAACGTGTCAAAGTAAATATTTCTGATGGTTGAATATCAGAGGTGTGCTCAAAACTAACTGATCTTTAAATAGTGTTTAGGTCATTGATTTTATTTTTTGGTAACCAGTATTCAACTAAATCTTGATATGGACGTCTCCTTATGCCAAAGTGTACGGCTGCATAGTGAGGTGCTGCAGCTAAAGCACAATGTGTGAGTAGCCCATAGGGTTTAATGGAGCTGACCTGTAATTACCGACCTCTAACTGCAGGGTGCGCTCAGATTTGGAGTGAGGATTTTTTTTTTTCTTTTTTTTTTACAAGGAGGGACAGGTTTTGTGTGATGAAGATGTAATTTTGCCCTTGCCTATGGTTTAATGAAGCTTAGCTTAAGTTCAGTCAGGAAGAGCGTCTATGGGCTCACACTCTCTTTCTGCTCATTCATTCTCTTTCTCATCAGCTGACCAGGGGGCGTGTAAGCTTTTCTCTCTTTCTAATCGCATCTTCACAACTGCCACGCGTAAACCTATCAACTCATAGCTGTCACATTTTAAATCTGCCTTCTTTGCTCGTCAGTTGTCTCGCAGGCTCGCACAACGAACGGTGACCCTGCTCCACCTTCATCAGTCCGGTACTCAGCTTCAGCTCTCCAATCCTCATCAGGAACCAGCTCTTCAAAGACTCTTTACCACCACCAGTGTCTAGACTCCATCGGGGGGATTTTCATAATTCATCACATCATTGTTTCCCCTGCACATTCATTTTCTATGTTCGATGGGGTCTAACCTCCAAACTATGATTGTGCTTCTGTAACATTAAAGCTCTTCATAATCTTTCTGAAGTCTAAATCTCTCCTGATTGAAATATAGCTGAGCTGCAATTACAGACCTCTGCTTACAGGGCGCATACCAGATAATTGAAAATGAGTCTGTGACCTCCAGTTACCAACCACTCACCTTTAGCGGCCTTTGTACTGGCTTATGAGGTGAGGGGAGAGCGAAACTAAAACAAAACAAGAGAGGTCAGTAAACTAGAAAAGCAATTTCTGAAGAAGTTGCGCTGTGAATGCAGAAGCTTAAGCAGCTTGCGCTGAACTGCTAATGCAGAATCCTGAACATGCTGAGTGACTGAATTTATCTGAAAATTGTGGAATGAGTCTTGAAAATGCTTGTGCTGAACTTCTGAGTGCAAAATGTTGAAGGAGAACTCTTGAACATGAACATGAAAACTTGGCTGAAAGGATGAATGGAATAAAATGATTAACGAAATGAAAATATAAATGGGTGAATTGAAGAACTAATGGAATAAAAGGAAATTGATGAGTCACAATGAAAGAAATTTTTAACAATAGAAGGCGTAAAACCTGCTGCTCTTCAAAAATAAAACTCTGATCATATTTTTTGCTTCAGAAAGTGAAGAAATATACATCAGTTTTAATCAGAATGCTCCTGCTCTACCCAAGAAAATCCCCTTTTTTTGGTGTTATGGATGGATAAAGATTTATGAATAATGACTGCAGGGCAGTGGTGGCCCGTGACCAATTTCACAGAGGAAGCCAGTCGGGTTGCAATCGAGAACATAAAGCCTAATTATATGAGATTTATAAGGGTGATCATAATATAACTCTGAAGTTGCGTTCAACTAAATAAAGCCACTGATTTAACAAAAAAGAAAAAAACACGAAGAAGTTAAGTAAAATCGTTCCTAACGAGAAACTCGAGGTCCCCATCTCCGTCCATCTTCACTCTCTAGCTTAGCTCCCTGTCTGTCTGTAGTGCCGGAGTGTAAAGTTTGTTGAAGACAGTTAGGCTGGCTGCCAGTGGTCAGAGATCAGTGCAGAGCAGGAAGTGTAAGAAAGCTAGTTTGTGATTGGTTAGATACTACTTGATTCTGGCCTCCTTTATTTTTTTTTGTGATACACTGGCTGTTTTCCAAACCGCCTACTACACTAGCGTTGCCTACTACTTTGGCTGAAATTCAGTATTTAGTAGGCAGTATGTGAAAACTTGGTAGATCTGTGGTATACTACAAGTTCCCGGATGTCCTACTGATCCAGGAAAATTTCTCAGTATGCAACGGACCAGTCTACCTGGCGTACTGTTTCCCACAATGCACGGCGCTAATGGCGTTTGTCAGTTTGGGGGCGCTCAGGTTGAGGTGAATTACTGACACCTACTGGAATAAATCAGCTCAACTACAACACAACAACAAAAATGTGAAACGGTCCCAGAGATAAAAGTGAAGTGACAGGAAAGAAACAGCTGTAAATCTGCTCACTTCATCATGAAAGAGCTGTTTACTTTTACCAAATTCATAAAAGCCCCTAAATCATTTATCACTTTTTATTTTACACTAACAGCCTACGTGGGTAATGAGGACGCAGTTTTTACACCAGCTGTAAAAATAAAAAGTCAGTTGGTTTCAGATTTATTTCCAATACACGATAACTTTTGGTGCAAGATAAAAAAAAAATCAAATATGGCGATTTTGCTGTATTTTATAACTTTACAAATGTGATCAAATCGGGACTTTTATCACTCCCAGAATTCGTTGTTTTTCTAAATGAATTAAAAATGTTCCTTGAACCACTAAAATAATGAAAAAACCATAACAGTTCTCAAAAAAAAATTACAACTTCCTTCACATGCTTAATTTCATTTATTTATTTTCCTTTGTATCTCATTGACATCTAATTTAACTTATCTACTTTTATTGCTCCTGTAACTTCACCACTGATTGATGTGGTGAATTAATGACTGAAATGCTAAATGTACTCATGGTTTACTTATGATGAAATTAAACATTAGAAAAAAAACCATCAGCTCCACTTCCTGAAATCCAGAGTAGTATACTACTTAACAGGTCCAACAAAACAGTCATACTACATACTACATGTGGAAGTAGTAGGTAGTAGGCAGTGCCTACTACCTACTACTGTAGTATGTAGTATGTAGTAGGCAGTTTGGAAAACAGCCAAAGATTCGGTCACTCAGGACTTAATAGCTCACTCTTCAAAATAAAGAACCATACGTCAGGAAACTGTGATTCTTGCCATCAGCAGGAGACCATAGAGCATGTGGTGATATATTGCCCAAAGTATGGGTTAGAAAGAAGGGAACTTATTTCCAACCTGACAGAAACGAAGATAAGATTGGATTTGAGAGATATCCTACAGAGGGATTCAAGGGACAAATGTTATGATGCACTTCTGCGGTATCTCAAGAATACGAATTTGAATACTAGAATATAATTTCATTCTTCTTCTTTTTCTTCTTCTTCTTGTTATTATTATTATTATTATTATTATTATTATTATTATTATTATTATTATTAATAATAATAATAATAATAATAATAATAATAATAATAATAATAATAATTTTAGTTAGTAGAATAAGTACATTGTAGTAAGACTCCCGATCCACACTCCGTACCAGTTGGTGGCGGTAATGCACCAGAACGTTGTTTGCCAAAAAGAAGAAGAAGAAGAAGCAAAGTTGGAGTGTAAAAATGGATGCCAGTGTATTTAAGACTAACCCTGTTCGAATGAGACGTTTTATTCTTTTCCCCTTACTCTTTCACACAAAAACCATCCGTGAATTACTATGTTTGCTTGTCAGCGTTTGTATTTTGATCGACCAGTCGTTGGCTGAGGAACAGGACTTTATTGATGAGTTTCTTAAGCGGGAGTACTCTCTGGCAAAACCATACCGGGGTAAGTTTATGTCAACGGTTACGTTTATTAGACGTAAGCAAAGAACAGGAAGGAACTCGGCTAATGTCTCAAATATCAATGTTCTCCTTGTTTTAAGCAAAATTTTTGTCTAATTTAGTCCGTCTTTGAATAGTTCATCGTGAAACGTAGTTGCCGGCAAGACTGAAAAGAGTGTGATAATGAGCTTAAGAGGAGGTGATAAGAGGAAATCTGCAACCTCGGAGTTCATGGTCACGCTGTTTACCTGTTGACAGCATGGAAAACGCAAGCTTATTCTTCGACGTTTGATCGGGGTAACATTTAGTATACAAGTAAAGTAATACTGTCCAAGGATCGTTCACAGAGACAACAACAGTAAGATTTCACTGCGGTACTAAAGATGCCTCCTTTGATTGCATTTAAGGGCAGAGAGTACAAACTGAAATGGAGTTATTCATATAGGAATTGCATTTTCTATTCATGGAAAATAGACCA
>RPOG01006827.1:0-21542 GCA_008086565.1 Thalassoma bifasciatum
TTATGTGTAAATATCAATTAAATTAGCTGAAGTCTCTGTGCTGAGGTTGCACTGCCTCGTTTTAATGGTTACAGACGCTTGAAGTGCTGCATAAATTACATGTGTACAAGAAATCAGAGGCAGATATTAGATTATGTTTTGTTTATACATCCATTAACAGCTTGTTTTCTGTCAGAAAGTGTGAAGATTAAACTGCACAACAACCATGCAGTCATTGCATTCAGATTATTCTGTCTAAGCATAAAAGCTTGGAAGTTTCATGTACCATTTTGATATAGATAAATGCTTATCTTCTTGCTTTGTTTGACCGCTTTAAAGAACATAGTACCCATAAAAATGGTAACTTATGTTGGGGCTGATTGGAAAAAGTCCTTTAATGCACAGTAAGTGAAATTGCTAGCATAAATCACAGTGATTTGTTTAAAGTAGGAGCAGAGACGTGAAGATTTTAGTGGACAGGAAATTAGACATACATTAAAAAAAGAATCACAAATGAGTGGGAAGTGCAAAATCTCACATTTTTTTATCATTCATCGTTAAGCATAGATACAGATTATTTGATTTCTAACACATGCTGAAGGAACATGACGGTTATATAACGTTAGGCACAGCTCTGGTTAGCAGTTGGGTCGACTCGTTTTGGTTCGAGGGGTTTGAATGTGTTTAAAACACAAGGCACATTGTCGCATCTCCGGTGCCAAACTCAGAGCCTCTTTGTTCTTCACGCCTGAAAGAGTAACCTCGGCCGTCCTGTCAGAGTTATGTAGGCCAGCCTGCTGAGCAGAGACAAAATGGGAGCACAGCTCAGTGTGCAGCCTCAGCAGAAGCATCTCTTTAAGGTGCACTCTTTCTCAGAGAGGCTGGATTAATACTGTATGCAGGAGAGGTAAAAGCACAGACAGTCTGCATCGTTATATACAGTGCAGTGTTAGTGTACAAATTCTGCAGTTATGGGTTCGTAACTTACATATAACACTGAGACACGTTAAACAGTTAGAAATGTGTAAACAATCTGAATTTACGCAAAACAGCTGATAAAGGTGCATTTGGCAGTAAAATATTGCAGCAAATGGTGTTGAATACACAGTTTTGATAAAAAATCACCCTTTTCACTGTTGCTCAAAGCTGCACTCAGGAACTAAGAAGCTTCCAGAAAAGAAAGAAACCTCCACAACTTTCAATCCAAAAATAATCCAATTCAACATCACAAAAATTTAATAAAAACTGTTTTGATCAAGATTATACCAATTTAACCTGGAGCTTTCTGCTCTTCAACTATTCCAGGAAACAATAGTTTTTAGTCATTTAAAGCGACGGATGTTACAAGATTGTTGGAAGATGATTTTGGAAAAAAAATATCCCTAATATTTTGCATGAGTGACCCATTTCCTTGTCAATATTCAGTCAGGAAATGCTGGGGGGAAAAAAGAGTTTTAACCCAGATTGGTTACATGTAGTTCATACCTGATTTGACAAAAAGTATCGGTACTAATTTGTTTTTTTAAGAAAACTTAAAGCTCCTGTAAGGAGTTTTGGCTGTTGATAAAGCAGAATGAATTTACATTGATCCTTCTATATGAGATACAAGAGAACAAATTAAGAATATAACAAGAGGAGCCTGATTATTTGAATACAGTTATTTTCAATCTTAACCCGTATTCCACAATTCCACTTTTGTCCACAGGGGTCACCAAAATCAACACAACCTGAAAAATCCTCACTGGAGCTTTAAATCTTTTCTGATAAATACATTTTCTGATTCTCCATCTAATACACACACCAGCCGTCCCAGCTTCACTCTGAGTGCACACACACAGCTACATTCTTGTGTCTCTCCCAGTAGTGACAATCTTCTGGAAAGCTCCACGCTGCCGCAGACTCTTTGTGGCGACTGACGGCGTGAACAACAAACCCGCAGAGCTGCTTCTCCAGCACCTCCACCACCGCCGGGGCGTTCCCCTTCTTACCCGCGCCATCCATCACTTGTTGGATGAAGTCTCGAGGCACCGGCTGGGGTTTGGTGCTGAACGACACCACCAGGTTGATGTTGTTCACCTGAAGGACCTCGAACCAGTTCTGTCCCGCTACATGATGAAAGTGCTCCCCTGCTCGCCAGTTGCGGTAGGTGCTGCCTGAGTGGTTGATGAGCCTCACCGACCAGCTCACCCAGTCATACTTTTTCACCAAGAACTCCAGAAGCTGCTGAGTCGTATCCTGCAGGCTCTCCCGCTCTTTCTCCTGTAGGAGGAGCTGGGAGTCCAGCTTTGCTTGTTCTGGGAAAGCAGCGACACAGGACTCGATGGTTTTCTTCATCCTTGACTCAACTTCTTCAATTTTGCTGCTCCAGTCTCTGATTTTCTCCTCCTCTTCTTCTTCACCCTGGGTCAGAGCGCTGTGTCCTAGGAGAGCGATCAAGCCGAGGCAGAAGAGCTCTTTCATCCGAACACAGAAATCTTCCAGGAGGCGGCGATTTCTCGCTACATACCTGCAGAACAGAACAGACAGATCACAAATTCAAAATATTATCCAACTTTATCACTCAAAATCTGTGACATCTGCCACTGATCTGACTGTATCAGTGACCATCAAGGTGATTTATAGCATGTTGTTTACATTTCTGCTGCACAGTTTCCCATAGATGCTGCCTCATTGAAAGTGAAGCAGGTGGAGATTCCTCTTTTGAGACATGACACAAGCTTGTACATGATAAGATCAACAAAGATACGATGTACTGCTTTTTCCACGAGGGTTGCCAAAATCAACACCAAGTGAAAGCCTCTCACACAGGTTGCTAGACGCAGTGTTCTACATTGAGAGTTCAAAGTGGAGAACTCACCTTTCTACCACCTCTAAAACTGAGTCCCCAAAGCTGTTCGTCCCCATCACAGCGTCATACAACACAAACAGATTCTTCTCGCCTCCAGTTTTGGAGAAATGCTCCAGAAAGAGTCTGGTCTTCACCTCCTTAAACTGCTGTTTGGCCTCTAAAATATCCATGTACTTCCGAAACTGGTTCCTAATGTTCTCCTCCACTGAGAAGTACTGCGAGTCCAGCCTCCCTTTCTTGATCTCACAGTCGATGTCTTCCAGCTGAGCGGACAGAACGTCCAGTTTGTTCCTCACGGCGAGAAACTGCTCTTTGACGTAGAAGACCTCTTTGCTCTGGACATTGTCTAAAGCAAGGCGGAGAACTGGGGCTGCAGCTTCACAGAGAGGGAAGAGCTCACCGACAGCACTGGCCAACACCTCGGCCCCTTTCTCGAACATGTCCATCGCTGCCTCGATGGCTTCCTTCTTCTGGGCCACAACCCGCTCCAATGGACTGGACATGTTCAGAGACACAGGTGGGCTGACTCTAGGGGTAAACATTAGGAAAAAGACAAATAGATAAACAAGACTCTTCAAGAAATATTTCATTCAATATTTCACCAATGGAGAAAATTTGCCTCCAAACCTGCATGGGTTTTTTTTCTTCTTTTTTTGCATATTGCATGTTAGCAAAAGTGCTATGATGGCTTTCCATTTGGTGCTAACAGTTGTGACACCTCTAGCTGGAATCTGACATGTTTTTCCAGGGTAAAGACTCAGTTTCCCATGAGCACCATCACCCACTGTGGTAAAGATGTGACTTTTGCCAAGGCAGATATTTGTTTAAGAGTGCAGATCTTCTTTTTAATCTCTTAAGACCTGAGCATTTTTTTCTTGTGTGCATCTTTTATTTCTCTTTGTTATTTAGGATCAGTAAGACCTAATAAGTATAAAAACTAGACACAGTCTTTGTAAAGGAAGTTGTGTTTTTAGAGTTATAAGTGTTATTGTACATAATGACTCTTTATTTTCCTCACTGAAATAGGTGTAAAGTTGAGATATCACCAAAAGATGATGTGGGAAGTGTCCCTAAATGAGGATGACAGAATAAAGATTTTAAAAATTAAGTTTCACGGGTCTGAGAGGCAGAAATTTAATGTCCACATTTGAGGACGCCAGGTCTTGAGAGGTTAATTGTACTTTTTTTTTTTCTTTTTGGTTCAAAACAACTTTTCCCAGTATGCAAAGCAATAAATCAGTGTACTTATTTGTAGTTAGGTAGCACTACTGTTTAAAACAACAAGCAAACTTTGTAAATGCAGTTTGTTGCATTGTAAGGCAAGTTCCTTTTACAAGTCAATAGGAACAAAACACAAACAGAACAGTCACACAGTCATCACAAGTGAAAACATAATATCAATGTCGTGTCCACAGTATCTTTTTGCTTTACTTCAGGGCTGTCAGTTGCTTCAGATGCTTGTGTTTGTTGAGAAAAAGATATTTTTTTGTACCAGGCTATAATCATGTTAATTTCTGGCTGTGAAAACAACTTTTATTTGGCTTGGTGTGTATGTGACAAGCAGACACTTGACAAGATTTTAGCTCTTCAATATTGTCTCATATTTTCAGACCTGAGGTTATCACTTGATGTAAACTAAGAAACTGGCTCCTTCAATCGTTTTGGAGTTTGTTGGTTGCAGGGAAAGAGAGGCAAAGAGAAGACAGCATGTACTTTCCTTGTGGCTCTGGCTCTGTATGATAGTGAAAGATTGGTGCCAGTAATTTCACTGCACACTCTCACAATATCCCCCAATCTTTAATCATTTTTTAGAGAAAGAGACCCAAACCAACAGATTTTTTTTTCAAGTTCAAACATGCTAGATCTATTCAGTTTTCAATAAGAGTGTGAACATTGGTGGGCTTTTGTGCATTGTCAATAATTGTTGTATCACTTTGACAGCCTGATTGTTGATAAGTTTAGTGTATATGAAATAGATAGATGGAACAAAACTTAAAGAATACTCAAAGGAATCAGGAGATAATTGATCTATAACACCTCTGAAAATGAATAACAAAGTTTAAGTTCCTTTCTCTCCCCATCTCTCTGGATTCTGCATCTTCAGGGCGAGGTTCATTGCCTTCCTGTGTCTCAGTAACGTTAAGTGTGCTGGACTACCAAGTCATCCAAGAAAACAAAGATTCAAAGCTCCTGCAATTAGCTTATTTTACAATAATCAAGACACAAAACAACAATGTTCTTTGATCAATCATGTTAAAATGTTATAGCAGCAAAATGAATGGATACAAAGATACATATGATGGTCGTCTACAAATAAAATTGTCCAATTCGTATCCAGTCCCTGAGAATTGTCATAAATGGTGATAACATATCTGCACAACAGAAAACCCTCCTCTTTAAAAGATGCAGGTAATGATGTCACACACAGAAAATGGGAGCCTGAGATACTTGGAGGAGAAATGACACAGATGCCCTTGAGTCTGCACATGAGTCATCCCGGAGTGGAGCAAACCGAGGCCTAACCATGTTTAAAAATCCCCTTTCATTCCTGCCACACATGAATTAGAGTGACCTTACTGTTCATTTGTTTGTCAAATGCTGTGTCACAAATCTTCACCACAAACAAACATTAACATTCATTTTTCTTCATTCTGATCTGAATGTGCGTTTGGAAAGCCTCATTAAATCTAAGATAAATTAAAGAATAGATTTCTTTGTGAGCCTAAAACAGACATGAAGTAGAGAGATAAAGAAAAAAATACATTGTTTTACTGTCATGCGCACCCAACAGAAATGCGCAATGGCATCCTTTTTACGCACAATCCCCAGTGATCATCGGACACACCTAACGGCGCAGTCACACACTCTGGTAAAAGCTGAAGACATTCATCACATTTATATAATAGCTGCATTTTTTTTACCTCACTGAGAAGATTCTGCTGCTCCCTCAAGCCTGATGAGCTCCAACAGCTGCAAACAAGTTTTTTTTTCCCCCTCAAGTTGAGAAAATTCCCACGGTTCTCTCACCCACTGAGGAGCTGAAGGGTCCAAAAAACAGGATCCGGAGAGGAGGAAGATGCGCATTCAGTATCTGCGAAGGAGAAAGAGAGAGGAAAGAGAGAGAGAGAAAGAGGGAGAGAGAGGCTGAGAGCGCAAACTGCTGCAGGTAAAATGCGTGTTGGGCTCCATTTTCCTCTCAGTCTTCACCAAGAAAGGACGCGTATCTCTCCCTCCAAAGACAAGGAACTGCACTTGTGCCTATTTGAATAATTTGTTGATCTTACCTTCATTATTTGGCATGATTGGTTTTATTTGGATGGATTTTTTCCTTGGGGGAGTGTTTTGCGCATTTGGTTCAAATGCCTTATGAGCTACGAGCTGCTGTGGATGTCAGGGGATCAAGATTAAGGTAAGACAGAGGACAAAATATTCTCTTCTAGTCTTTTTCAGTGTTTGAATATACCTGATTTCTTCATCATAGCTCTTCATATCCACTCTGTTCTCAAAGCAGCAGCTCTCATCACACCCTGGTTTTCTGTATTTTCGCACAATATGCAAAAAAATTAGATCTATGGGGAATTTAATATCTGTAAAAGGTTTTTTCGATCTATTTTGTGTCATCTGTGTTTAAGAAATATAAATATCACGGATTAAATAATTTGAAATCGTGCAAACGTATAACAGTCGAGTATTTTCATCATTCATGTGACTTTTTCTTGATCAAATTAAACCTCACATCTTTTTCTGTGCGCGCACACGACGCGCCCTGTGAGCGCACAGGCTGAGCCTCCCTCACCAAGAAAGAAAAAATCATTACACAAATCGTTTTATCCTCCAAACAATGAGCGGCTTCACTGTGTTTCTCTGATGCATGACAGTGACTTAAGCAGAGTCCATTTTCTTCAGGTGAAATGGATTTCCCTGAAACGAGCTCGTGCAGTGCAGAGACAACGACACCATCACATGATTAACGAGGCGCGTCGGTGCATCAAACAGACGCATCGTGCTCATCTACAAAGCAGGTGAGAACCTGAAAATCTTTGTGTGTGTCAGTAATCTGCTTTTCAGACGCAAACAATGCACATTTTCCTGTTTTTGTTCCCCAACTCTGAGCCGAGAGTCAAACCTGTTCAGCTGGAAAAATGATGCATGAGGGCCATTCCTGAGGTACTTAACTCAGGCCACGAGCCCGGTTCACCTCCGCTCAGGTGCTTTCTTCTCATCTGTTCAACCTTTACTTTATAAAAGGATCACACGCGCTCTGGTCATTTATTAAATCTGTTTAAAAGGAAGCAGGCTGTGAGAGTTAGTTTGGAGACATAGATGAAGCAGATGTGATGCTTCAGTCCTGGGGCCCCCTGGGGAGTTCCACTAAAACAGGTGTGTGAGTGAGTTACTGACTCCCTCTGGCGGACAAATTTAGAAACTGCACCTTTAAAGGCCTTTATTCTGCAACCAAGGACAATTCATAGGAGACTTACCACATTAAATAGAAATATAACAATTTGCATGTTTTTTCATGAAACATTAAATACACAAGATAAAAGGAGAACCAAAATGATTGATCTATCTTCTTTTTTTATTAAACCATGATCTAGAATTTAAAACAAATGAAACATTATGATCACTACGTTTAGCATGTGTCATAAGAAAACTAAAACAAGACTCCCACTGTTGCTGCCATATTATCTCCTCTACCACTTGTATTTACCATGAAGTGGCAACACATAAGTTTCAAACACCTTTATCAATTAACATGATGAATAGTTTCCCTAAAAACCTGTACTTAAAAGTATTTTACACTCGAGAATTATCATACTGCTGCGGGCAGCTGGAGTTCAAAATGGCTCATCTCTCATGAAATTGTTGACACACTTTTTGTCAGGGAACTCAATGCTAATTTTCAAGAAGTTTTGGTAAAATCATCTAAATTTTTACTCATTATTTAAAATAAGTGTTCTTTGCATTGAAAGAATCAATATTTACTGAAAAATCCACTAAAATGTTGCCTATACTCCCAATGTGTCAAATGTGACACAAAAATTATAAAGAAATGGTACAGCAATATTTTTGAGGATGTTTTTTTTTTTTTGATGTTATAAGTTAAGATAAAAACACATCCTGCCTTTCTAGGTGTCATTTTTCTGTTCACAACTGCACACTACAGAGTCCTTAAAACACCTTATTCTGCACTTTTAACTCCAGCTGAGTCAGATTTAAGGAAAAGAAATAACTCATTTTCAAATAATTTCTGCCAAAGTTGGCTAAGCAAGCCTTGACCAATGAATTAATTGAAGCAAACAGTTTTTAATTAATTCAAAAGATTTTAAATGGAGAAGTTGATGCGATACGTCTCTAACAAATACAGATATCTCCATTTATTATTTATTTTCTCACTTTTCAGGATACTTTTTTTCCAGGTAACACAATGCAAGATCTTAGTTTTTCTACGTCAGCACAACACATAACGGTTTTTAATTCTGCTGTGAGATTTGGATGAGAATAAAGAAACAGACTTTCTAAAACACTTTTTAGATTTGTTTAACCTTTATCCTGTAAGAAAGACAAATAGGTCTCTTGATTGTCCCCAAAACAGTGAATCAGACACTAACTTCAGTTTTACCTTTGGATCCAGCAGCTTCACTAATACCAGTGTGACAATCAATATGACCACAAAACAAAGGTTTATAGAAACAAAAAATAACACCTCAATATAAAACAGTCCAGGACAATATAAAACACAAATAACTTTAAAATACACATTACCTCTCATGGTTTTTATGCAGCTTAATTTACCCCCAAAAAACCCTCTCACTTCACCTTATGCTGTGGTGATTTCTAACGTCTTTCAGAAAAAAAGACTCTATTCTCCAACTTTTTCATTTTCATCTGTTTTTATTCATAGTGGTACATGTACAACCAGGCATCTATGACTCATAACAAAAAGGCAACATATTCACAAAGGACATTTCATAAAAAGCTTTTAGAGGTTAATATATTAATCCTCTTCACCTTCAGCTTTTTGATTAAATACTCTTTATGCAGCCTTTACACTGAATCTGATGTAACAATGAGAGACATGGCTCAAAAATGAAGAGCAGTTCAGGGTGGAGTTAGTTATTGAGAGGATGAGAGTTAAACCTGTGTGAGACACGAAAATGATGTTTGTTTGTTTCTGTTTCTGGCTCTTTAAACCGTCCTGGTGCACAAACTTCAACCTGATACAACTGATACCATCTGTCTGTTCGAATAATAAAAAAAAAGATACAAACAAATGTTATTGAAGCACATATTTATAACGAAAATGAAGCATAAAGACTTTCATTAAACATAATGCCTTACACAAAATATGTTAAAATAACAGAGAAAAACCCCTAAAATATAGAATAATACAAAGTTAATGGCACATTTAGGCACTGTTGGTCTAGAGGAGGCGTAAGAGGGGAGCAACTGACAATGAGACAAATTTTGTTTTATCTGCTCCAAATGGCCACTCACCAAAGAAACCCAAAGATAATTTTATTTTTATATACAGATAAACTTGGTACACCTCCTGCTTTGCTTTAAGGCAACAGGACACTTTGGACAGGAAATAAAAATTGGGAGACAAACGAACGAGCAGAGAGAAGACGGTTTCACAACAAAACAGCTGTGATGACATTTAAAATGTGAAATATTTCACAAAAGAAAAGAACAGAATTAAAAACCATGAGAAAGCACAAACAGTAATATTGTGAAATCAAAATAGATTTAGTGTCTGTCTTTGGTGTGATGCTCTAGCAGATATGGTGATACTTCAGATTAGATATTTATGTGTACATTTAGTGTTTTTCATTATTTTCCAGCAACTTTTGGCTGAGGGAGTCATAAAAAATCAGTGCAGCAGCTTCAGAAATTAGTGTTCAAATAGATTGAGTTTGCTATTCAGCAGCAACATGTGGATACTGTGTTTGCATCTGAAACACATGAAGTCCATGTTAGTTTACAAATAGTTTGTGTAATTGTATGATCATTACACTGCAGTTACATTCATAGCTGACAAAACTTTGGGCTGTTTGCTGCTTTTTTTTATTTTACTTAGTATATTGTAATTTTCACTTTCAGTATTGCATTCCAGCCATTCAGCAAATAGCCCCCTCTAGTGGACGTACATTGTTATGACAGCAACATAAGCTACTCAATATTCTCATTTATTGTACAATTATGTCTCTGATCTCAAAGTTTTAGTGCGTCTGAGGGTTAAATATTTTCATCTGATTCTTTTTAGTGTTAGAAAATCTACAACAAGTGCAGAGCGATTTAAGCAACATGTAAAGTGAAACTCAAGTGCATCAACGATTGACTTTGATTCTTTGAAGATGATGTTTGGATCAGACAGTGATACACTCGTGGTAGTGCTTTTTGTTTTATATGTATAGTGTTGTTTTCTGTATATGTAGGCCCAAGTCTGTAGGTATTTTTCTTTCTCAATCGGGCACTTTTGCCTCACAGTCAGTTTGGATATGGCAAATTTGGAGGAGTTGTGTTATAAAAAAATAGCGGCTTGTTTTTGCTCACTACCAGTGGATTTCAGGTAGTTGATGTTTACAAAGTGCTTGTAGGGAAAGAAAAGAAAAAGGAAGACATCGGAGCCACAGAGGAAATGTGGACATGAGTCCTGGGCCCAATTCCAATTCCTTTCTTAACCCTCAATCTAAACCCTCAAGCTCAACCCTCAATCTTAGTAGCCCTCAAAACCAAGTGTTAAGGGCTATCTTGTGACTTAGAAATGGGACACCCCTTAAATGCAAGTGAAATTGTTGTGGACTGTCTGTCAGTTATTCCTTCGGTTAGCGTTATCAAAAAAATATCTGTATAAATTACACAACCACGGACATATTCAGCTGTCACAGCATACCATAGTTTATTGAAAGGTAAACACCAGCTATAACTATCGTTACATAACTCTGCGGCTACAGGAGATAACATTAGCCCGGTCATCTTATACCATTATCGGCACAAGCATGTTATATAGGCTGTTATCTTGGTAAAACAATTACATTACCACGGAGAAAAATGACCATTTTGTAACATTAACTAACTTTAACGATAGGAACATGGCTTGTCCGCACCGGGCGCTATTGACAAAAGATCGTAAAATAAAAATAAATGTTCTGCAACAACGAGGTAAATAATCCATAAAATGGGTCTAAACTAAGATAAAACAATGGTTTTTGTAATATTTATATCTCCATTAACAAAGAAAATACTATATTTGTAGCTCGCCTTCTCTGCCGCTTTGGACGCCATGTTTATTTACCGACAGTACACAATGCATTCTGGATGTCCCTTAGTCCCAAGGGTGGTGTCGGAGAATCTCAATATTGAGGGAGATACAGCCCTCAGTCTTGCCCCTCAACCTTAACTTTCTGAGAATCGGGACAGCACTTACACTTCGCGGGGGCGCGCATTTTGAGATTGAGGGTTAAGATTGAGGGTTAAGACAGGAATTGGAATTCACCCCTGAAAATGAGAGAAAAGCAGCAGTGCAGGGGAAAAAAGCTCTTCTTCATACTTTTCCTCTTCATTTGCACCTGCTAAGAGCCTCCTGCATCTTGTCCTGCACGCGCTCCATGTTCTCGGCCCACTCCTCGCTCAGACTCTCCTCGTCGTCTCCGATGACGGCGGCGTAGCCCATGAGGGCGATGAGGCCGATGCAGAACAGGTAGGTGAGGCGCGTGCAGAGCAGCTCCATAGTTTTGCGATCGCCCTGCGAGTGCTTCAGGTAAACCTCCAGGATGGGGCGGCTGAAGAGCTTTGGCGTGCCCACCACGCCGTCGTACAGCGTGTGGAGGTTCTGGTCTCCCATGTCGTTGGCGTAGCTCTCCTCGAAGTCATCCTTCTTCCGCTCGCGGTGCTCCGGGCGTGCCTCCACCATCTCCATGAACTTCCTGAACTGGTTCTTCAGGTTCTCCTCCACGCGGCAGTACTGCCCGTCCAGCGTCTCCTTCCTGATCTGAACCAGCGTGTTGCGGTTCATCTGGGACAGCTGGTCCAGCCCCTTGTTCACCGAGCCAAACTCACGCTTCAGGGTGCGGATGTCTTCGTCATCGATGTGGTGGAGCACCACCCGGATCAGGGAACCAGCCACGCCAAAAATGGGGTTAACCACAGCGGCAGCAGAGGAGATGGTGGCCACGCACTGCAGCACTTTGCACAGACCCTGCTTCAGCTTAGCCTTGTCCTCCAAAATCTCCTCATCCATCATGGTGTCCATGTCCAGTTTAGTGGCTGTTGAGGTCACTTTGTTGCCGTCTGAGAAAGACAGATGTAGATAGAAAGAAAAAAGCTTAGATTAATAGTTTTCTCAATGGTTTTACAAACTTTCTGAAACTTTCCGAATACCTGTGGATGTAAAGTTTGTGAGACATAAATGGGAAGCAGTCAATCACAATGGAGGATAAAGTTGTGGACACTTAAGGTTGCATGATGTGAAGAAGTTACAAATATTTTTGAAGCTTATCTCCTCAATAAACCTTAGAAATAAATCCTGTTAGTGCCAGGGAACATAAATGGGAGCGATACTGGGAATATTTGAGGAGCTCTTCAAAAACAGATTACCCTCCAAATAATTTCCATGAGACACAAAGCCAAAACAAACTTAGGAAAATAATTCTACAGCTCTATTTTCTCAATTACCCAACATTTTACTTTTAAAATATCTTTTGCCATGACATGTTCTGTATCAAAATCAATTAGCAGAGTTGATCTGATACCTGTATTTCATATACCCTACTTTGCAGAACATACTTTCAAAGGAAATTTTAACTCAATATCTTGAAAAGATCTTTGTAGTTTTTTAACTGTTAGGAGGAAAAAAAGGATTTGTTTGGCTCCCCTCTGACTTTCAAATATCACAGATTTGCTGGAATAATGTTCAGTTTTTTGCACGGCAGCACTGTGTATGATTTAGCTGGAAGCAAACAGGAAATAATATGAGATTGAACTGAATAAAAGGGGAGAAACTTGCTTTCTTATGGTCTACCAACAGTTTCACAATCAATGATCCATCTCTGTCTCTCTCAATAAATCAGCTCAGACACAGGAAGTGAATCTGATCCATGGGAAGCATTTTATCCTTAATGCAGGGCAAATGGTGTTAAATTAAGCTCCATTGCAGCACTTTATTGATGTTTAAGTGGTTATTTCTGTTCTCTTCAGCCTGACTGTAAGTTTGGACTGACATACGGAACAAGAAACAGGGTTAAGTGGTGGTTTCAAACATGACAAGGAGGAAAAAAAGAGGATATTTGAAACTTCTTACAAGAAATTTATTCTCTTTAAGCTCACACAGGAGCCTTCTGAGTCCTGATTCAATGAGTCCTGAAACACAAGACTAGCAGAAATTCAGAAACATTGAGCAATTTACATCCAACAAACCCTGAAGATTTAGCTCAATGGTTTTGGATCACTCCGTCTCTCTGAACAGATTCTTTTTCTGCAGCTTTCAGCAGTGAAAGAGTTAACAGCCTCTTTGCTTCTGAGTTACACTGAAGCAAACAGCAGCAGCCTTTTCAGCACCAGGCTGCTTTGTATGTGAGTCTATGGGCCGAGCTGATAGCTCCTCAGTCAGCAGTCGACGTATTGGGAGGCTAACAGGCTGCAGCTAAAGGGCGTTACCTCCACTGAAACCTCTCTCTGTAGGACAGCACGAAAACAAATAATGACACAGCTGACTGAGCTGTGCGACTAGTTTGTTACATAATAAGAGCAGCTATTTAAAAAAGGACACCATTTCAATGTAGTTTGAACCCCAGATTTCAACATTTTTGACACATTGGAGTGAGATAAAGGAGTGTTCAGTGAGAGCTCTTATAGCAGAATCACACAGGGATGATTTTACTCAAACACAGTGAACACAGAGCTAAATTTAGGTCAGTCACTCCTGTTAAGTGCTCTGAAATCTCCCTCTACTTCACTCTCAGTTCTGCCTCTGCATGTGTGTCCTGGTCCTACACTGATAACACTGGTGTTGTGCAAAAACTGGCAACCTAATCAGCTGTTGTCCAAATCCAGACAGGCCCTAAGAAACACAGACACACAGAGAACGTGAAGAAACGTTTGCTGCGTTTGTTTTTGTGTTTGGCTTTCTGTTTTAAAATACTTGTATCCACCAGAGGGGGCAGTAATTTACCTTTCATGACAAAAAAACGCCCATGTTATCCTCTTTCTGATTTCAGCACCACTACTGTGGACTGAAAGCAGTGACATTGAGGAGCAGGATTTAACCCTTTACTTTCAGGATGACTCTAAATGATGTGTTTAAATGCATGAATTCAGCAAGCTGCTCCCCTTACGTGACTACTTCATAAACCTTCATGTAAAATACTTTGCAAAACGGCACCAAATTTCCTTACAATGTTCTTTTATCTGCCAATTTTTTAGATTTAAATCATTTTAACATCTTTATATCCAAGCATTGTTGCTTTAAGCAGCTCATTCTGCACAGAAATGTCAACTTCTTTGCATTTTTCAATCAACGACTTACGTAAAAAACATGGTTTTGCTTCATAATTTGTAATTGAAGCAAGTAAACCATGGATTCATCTCATTCACATGCTTAATATTTGGATTGTGTTATCTTTTTTCTCCACAGATGTGCAAAACAGATGAAAGTCATCCTCGTCTTAACGCCACAGGGCGAAATGCAGGAGGAGACGCAGGTAATGAAAGGGTTAATATGGCATTTTTGATACAAATAACCTCTCTGAGTAAATAAAATTGAACATTTATTTTATATTGTTGATAATGTGAGCTGTATTTAACATTACTTTATTGTTTTTGATTAATCTTACTAATTTTTGCTGCTGCATTTTAATCTGAAAGTGAAAATTAACCCTTTGTGTCGATAAAATAAACCCCAAATCAGCTCCACAGTTATGAAAAAGAAAAATTTATGAGACAGTGTGATTATTTATGCCACTTCATATAAATTAAAAGGCATGTGAAATTCAGTTTGTGATCATTATGGTCTTATATGTGACTAAATAGTGTATTTAGGGCCAGTAATTAATAGTTAAACGTATGTCATCAATCAACCAATCACAGCTCAGCAGCAGACAGGCCTTTAAATTACACGTGACATAACAACACCGTGACATCTCAGACAGAAAGTGAACTTAAAGTCTTAATTTAGTGACTCTGCTTAAGTTTACTTACACTGTTTCTTTAAAATAGTCGATTTAAAGTTGAGTTAAGGTAATTTAATACACATTACACTGCATGTTGGTTGTTAAAAATCATCTTTTAATTTAATCAGGAAGCGTCAGGTCATTCTCACCTGCCTGCTTTCACTGAAGAGGCCATCTTGAATGTTTTCTATGACCACAGCAATGCTAAAGCAACTCCAAATATACGCACTTTATTCTCATACAACTGTTCTTAAATGATAAAATTCCGTTTTAAAGGACATATTTGACCCCATTTCTTCCACTTGTTTGTGTTTTCTGTGTGTTTTCACAGATGACAGCCTGTGAGGCAGTTGGAGCACTTCAGTAAGGAAGTGAACACCCTTGTGGTTAATTTTATCCCAACAATCACTACACTAACGAAGACAAACATACAACAATGAAGAATCTTCCGGAGTTATTCTGCTTGTAAGTAATAAAATCAGCTCCACATCCCTTCTCCAGGAGCACAGGGCCCTTTCACTGCCTTCCAGCCCAGCTATGGCTCCCCCTAGCCGTGCCTCCATATTTCCTTGTTAATGCACACCATAATGCCCTGACCCTCCCTTCTCTATCTCACCAAAAATATACCAAAATACACCTTAAAAGTTCAATTTCTCTATCTAAATGTTGAGATAATGGTGTAAAACTGCCTTTCAGCCATCATTGGGCACCATAGGCTCCAGTAGGAGAGAGGATTTCTTACCTTTTTGACACTGGCTCAGCCCAAACCTCTCTCTTCACAGTCCCAACCTCGACAGCCTCCTTCTTCTTCCCAGCAATCCCTGCAAAAAAGGACACTTCCATGTATGTCTAATGTGTAGGGGTGTCCAAATTGAACTTTACCATTTTTTAAGGCCCCAGAGAGCCTCCAGAACCCAAAATTGGCCCTTTTGGCCCCAAATAACTTAAACCTCCAAAATAAAATCTTAAAATTTAAATTTAAAATCCAAAATCACCAAAACCCACTCCTCATCAACACCAGATCTTACCCCCATATTTTTCACTTATTCTGGTCCACACAGCAGTCATACAGTTGATACAGAAGCGCAATTGTCAGTCAGTGCGCAACTGAACTTCTAGGCACTTTCAGAGGCTTTTTGTGCAATTGCCAAGCCCTGGAGCACATTTGTGTGACTGTAATTATTCCAATGGGGGTATTTTTGTGTCAAAGAGACCCTTTTTGAATGGATTGGTCCGAAAAACCGGAAGAAAAACATTTACAAGCGAGTAGAATCCAAATTGACCAATGGACCGCTGTGGACCCAATTTGGCATCTCCAAAAGTGCGCAGGTGTACCAAAAGACTCTAGGAGCTCTCCAACGGGCCAAGGAGGAAAAATTGTGAGTTTCTGAAGCTGAAAAGGTTAGTAGAGTAACAAATCTATTCAAGTTCTAGGAATTTGACTTGAGAAATGAAAGCTTACCTCAAATAAAATCGAATTTGAGGTCCATTTGGAAGCTAAACGCACCGACCAAAACTCTCCAAATGGCGCAGCTGGCTTACACTGAACAAAGCAGATAATAAGCTTATTTAAATGTATAAAATTATGTAATACGACTACTGTAGCATCGATGGCACAATAGTATATCGAACATTTTCAAAAGAGTATCCATCTTGTCAAAAGTAACCATGCAACAGTCAAAAACCTGAGCAGTAAACGCAGCTGCTCAGTGCGCCACAGCAGTCTGTCTGCTAGCTCTGTTCTGATCCTTTATTCAGGCTTAGAAACGAATAAATTTCGCCTGGAAGAACAAGATAATCATTGTTTCAAACCCCCTGCAGACGAATCCAACTGATTCTTCTGTGGGGGGATGATTGTGCCGGCGGTTGAAGCTGTTTTTCCCAAAACAAACCCCCATGCAAATTTTGTCTGCAGCTGCCTTCAAAGGACAACACTGCTCTCCTAAAAGTCCAGCTGATGTCTGTGTTTAGGTCCTAGGTTTATCCCAGCAACATATAGTCAAAAATAGGACAGGGGTTTGCTTCCAACGTGTCCAGACCTGATCTTACAGCTGGTTCGAGACCCTGCATCCCCTCTTTATCACCAAGCCTCAGGCAACAGCAGCACAATAGAGGTTCTGTCTTCAGTGCGGGTCTTTGAGGGAAACTGGTGCAAAAATAGAACAGAAATGAAGAATAATAGCGTCCATTATAGATGAAAAAGCCTTCGTTTTCTGCTGGCAGACACCTCTCTCATGTTGAGCTGACAGGCGCATGTGCAGCCTGTTGTCAGAACAGCCGGAGCTGCAGCCGGACGCGCGTCCCTCCTCATTGTGCGTCTGTTGCAGCAGCTGTCACACAGATCGTATTTCAGACTGAAGACAGTGTTATGAATATTCACGGCCATATATGATGCTGGAACTGCTACAGTCGAGAAAGACCAGCTGTCTGCGGTCAACGTGCGTAATGTGGAGGATCCAGGGTGACAGAAAGCTGCTTGTTTTCTCTTTGCTGGGGGGTGAAAGGGGCGGTTATAACGACAGGGATGATGTCTGCAGGCAGTGCGGAGAGGAAGCAAGAGGCTTTGTGCGTAACAGACAAACCTAAAGTGACTCTGTTATAAGCTGAAAGCGCACCACAGAGTTGAAAGTCTCTCTAAAATTGCACATATACCACCGGTTTTGATACAAACGACTCTTTAATTGCTCATTTCATCGATAATTTTACTGTATTCATTTGCAGTATATGATAACAAGGAAGACTACACTGTAAATAAAATTCTGTAAAAAATACAGCAAAACACCATAAAAAAGCAACAGTTAAGGACCAAAAAACAAACATTTGCTTTTCCTGTGAACACATTTTAATGTTAATGATTCACTGTAAAAACAAAAAATAGGCATATATGTGAGGAAGAAACACTGTAATAATAATACAAATGTCTGAAAGCCTTGAATTTTACAGTATTATTTGGGCTTAACTGCAGTCATTGAGGTTGTGCACAATGAAATATACAGTAGAAATCTTTGGATTAATATGCAACAGGATGATTGATTTATACAGGAGCAGGAAGTTAAAAATATGGTCCACTGTAAAACTAGAAAAAAAAAATCCTGTTGTTTTTAATGACAAAAATACATATAGCTTTGATTGCTCTAAGTGTAAATGTTTCATTTTTTAAATTAAATCAAATATAAGACACCTTTAATTTTCTCAGTGTAACCAAAACAAAAGGTACAAATAGTTTGTGGTCATGCTAATGCAGCAAAAAAAGCTGTTAATTTTACCACAATAAATGTCAAATTTATTTGTTTTTTGTTAATGGTAAGAATTTTAAGCGGTAAAATTTGAAGGTTGTCCTATAATTTTGTTTTCAATTTTACTGCATATCTTACAAAATTTCCCTGGCAACCACAGCTGCCTTTTTTTTCTTACAAGCAACAGGATTTTTATTTACAGTGTACATGTAATTGTTTCTGATTTTATTTCATGTAAGAATAGAAGCTCTTAATAAAAATGGAAAAGAAAATACTGTGTTTGTCTTTCATTCTGCATCTTGTTTGCTCTGTAAAAATAATTATTTAAATTTTTTCCTTTATTTAAGGTCTCTTATTCCAGTGGTGTTCTGCAGCACAAATAACAAGAAAATACAGACATTTAAGAAAGATGTAAACATTTTATTTTAAAACACACCTTTCTTCTGAGATCATTTTTTTCCTGCTGATTACCAAAAGAAATATATGATACAAAAATATAAAAGGATTAATATGAAACCTCTTCTTTATATTGTAAAAGAAAAATACTACTACAGTTGTATACAGAAATAATCTAATCTTTAGTGGTTAATAACCTTCAAAGAACACAAAAAATCTTCTCAGTAAAACTACAGTTCTTTTTTTCTGACCAAGGTGATATTGAACTCTTTAACTGACTCAGATGAAACCCTTTAGTGTAGTTACATATAGTGGACTCTGGGGGCGCTCAAGAGTAATACTTGACAGTTGTATCTGGTTCCTCAATGTGTTTTTTATCAGTTCATTTGCAGGCAGGTGTTGTTTGAAAATGAATTGTAGTGTGTATTCTAGTGTCGCAGTTCAGCTTGAAATGAATTAAAAGATGAAAAACAGTCACATTGATGTTTGTTACTGTGAGGTGAACTTTCCAAACTATTTTGAGAATATCAGACAACAAGACAGATCCTTTAATCATTGGTATGAACAAGAAAAATGCAAACATTCATACGGTTTAGTGCTGAGCATATAACAGGATAGTGTAACTCTTTGAATGTAGAATCTGTAAATCTCCTTTTCAGCGTCACTTTGAGGGTCCAGTGTTTCTTCAGGTGACTCCATGATCTGCAGGTGAGAGAGCAGGCTACATGTACCCACGCTCAAAGTCCATGAGGTTTTTTATCAGCGAGGCCACAGGAGGACTCACAATCTCTGCCTTCTTCCGAACCAGCTTCCCCATCCTCCTCGACAGCACCCTCTGGTGGTTGGCCTTTGACCCTTTCTCAGGATTGATCCCAATACAGCGTCTGAGATTGTCACAACAAAGAAAACATGAGAAAAAGATGGGATGTTTGACACTTCATACACATACGCAGCTCTCAAGAATTACAATGAATGCAAAATATGCTCAACAAGGAGGTCACAAAGGTAAGTTTAGTGCTGTAACACTGATGATTTCAGGTTTAGTAAAACAAACACACCAGGACCGAGAGGCTGTAAACAAAGTCACCTTCAGAGGACCTTCTTAAAGGCCATCATGTTACAATGACCTGAAATGTAACCTTAAAAAAGCAATCAACCTCAAATACATCTGTTACATTATTGGCTAGTGATGACACTTAATTTTTCATCTTTTTACATTTCAGATTATCGTTACAAATTGGGCTCCGACAGGGGCAGAAGTCGGTTTGAAAACCAGACCTGGGTCCAATTTTGGTCGAGGTCCACCAGCTTTCATCTTATACTTAATTAAATATGGCACTTGAATTAACCATATTCTAAATTATATGTATATTTTCTGTCAAGGGTCAACAACTTTTACAGCTGACTTTTTTTAATTAATGTTTTATCATAATGTAAAAATGTGAGAGTTCAAAAGACATATTAGAGGACATAAGATCAGATTAAATTTATGAAATGGTGCAGAAAAGGCAAAAACTATGAAAAAATGTTCATCATATCTCTACTGGAGAACAGCAGAGTTTGCTGATGTTTACACAGCATACAACACAAACAATCAAATAAACAAAAAGAGTAGTTTTCACAAGATCAAATGTGACAAAAAATGTTACTGTAATCCTTTAGGAGATGCGTGTGGTTACCAAAGAAGATCTAGAAAACAAGGCAGTTGCTACAAGCAAATAGAAGAAACATGACAGAAAATGAAGCTGAGTTTAGAGAAGTATACAGAAGTGAATAGTATCTACCTTTGAATAAACTCCAGTGTCTTTGCAGCTTCCTGTTGGTATTGCAAGTTGAACACGTAGTAGGTGGCAAAAAGTGCAGCCAGCCCTGAGATGAAACTTTGTTGGCTGCCTTCAATTATGACGTGACCTTCAATGCTGACCATCCATCGTCCAAATCTTACTTCATCACGAGACTCTGATGGGGATAAAACTTAGAGTTAAACTAATTTCTGATAGAATAAACCCACCAGGAGAGCACAACCAAACACATTTTTTGAAAAAGATGAGTTTGACAGGAAGAAATAATTTTCTGCTCAATGATGCATGTCTGTTTATGTGGTTCTTACTCAGCAGGATGAGTCGGGGGCTGGTTGGAAGCGTCAGGGTGTCTTCAACATCGGCTACAGTGGCACACTGCTATAGGACACAGACAAAGGGACTTAAACTAGGCTGAAACTCTGTGTTTAATTCTGTGTACACCAAATGGTGAGCAAACTCACATCAGCAGAGAGAATCAGCCCCTCTGTTTTCTCGTCAAAGTAGTTTAAGAGGAGATGGATGATGCGGTAACTCAGCTCTGCGCTCCTGGACACGGCAAACTGAGCTCGGTGTTTGGCTTTCACCCTTAAAAACTTCTCCATTCCTTGTCCACATTCTTCGATGGCGAGCTCCAAGGCGCTCAGCACATTAATATTAGTCAGTGACTTAAAGTGACAGAAGATACCTCTCTCAGTGAAAAGGTAGGGCCACTGGATCCTCAGATCCTCAAAGGAAGCTGTTGGAGTCTTGTTGATGTGGTTTCGCTGGAGACAGAAAGTTGTTTTCATGAGATTTATCACCTCTACCTTTTCACCAGCGTGAACACCCTCCTGCTCGAAGATGTTCTGCAACTGTTGTCGCTTCTGCTTCACAGTCTCATCAGTTTCACTGGGTGGAAGACCCGGTTGAAAGTGTGTGCACCCGTATGAACCAGCAGGCTTATGTCCGCGATCAGACATAACAACACGTTGTTCGTTCTGTCCCGATGATCTTCCTCGGTTTATGTTCTCGATTCTTCTTTGCACTTGAGAGAGCAATGAAGTGAAACCACAGCCAATAATTTTGCCTCCTGATGTCACGTCAGCAAAACTACTGGGATACTGCCTCACTA
>RPOG01006828.1:0-21540 GCA_008086565.1 Thalassoma bifasciatum
TTTTTATCATCAATCTATAGAAACAGATGCAAGGAGCTAACAAAGCACACGTTAAATATACATTTATAAAATAATTAAGTTATAAAATCAGGTTCTATTCAAAAATTCAAATGTCTGCTTGTTTCAAAGCTCAGCAGTACAAAGATTATTTACACAATTAGCTCAGAACTAATCAGAGCAGTTTAAATCTGCAAACCAAAAGAGAAAAAAAATATAAAAAGATTCAGTAATCCAGATTCTGTTCTTCATCCAGATTAATCTGCTCAAACGATCCAAGAATAACCAAAACCCTTTTGCTTTTTCTCTGTTGAACCTCTGCGGTGACATCAGGGTTGTAAAAAATGAAGGATTTTAATCAGATGTGTGGATTTTGGCGCCTCCTGTGGTCACAATGTGCAGCATGTAGTCCCATTGGTGATCTGGATTTGTTGATCATTTGAAGTCTGGATCGGGAAAAAACCAAGGAGCTTCACCAGATCCTGGGTTTAAAAATTAATGTTCTGATCCAGACAAAGCTTTTTGAGCAATCTGGTCCTGATCCTGAGTCCAAACTCGGCAGATTTTCAAGGTCACCTCAGGTCAGGTAAACTTCCTGACAGTCTCTCTGAAGGATCCATGAGTTAACAGTATTTTGTTGGTCCTGGTTAGTCCAGAGGTTCCTGTTTGATCCGGATCGGGGTGCTGGTGATGGACTGGCTGTGCCGCAGGTCCCGACACAAGACGTACTCACTGAACTGGCTCGAGTCCACGCCACCGCCGCAGGACGCTTTGATGCTGAAACCTTTCTGACAGAGACGCTCCAGGACCTGAAAACAGAGACAAACACCACATGTTAACAAGGAATTTTGTTTTAAAACGTAAGTTCCTCCACTGTCCACTAGGGGGCGACTTCATCCGTAGACCTGGACGCAGGAGTGGGTTTAAATACTGTACATCACGTGAAACATGTATGTTGTTTACAACTTGTTTGGAGTTAGCCACTGTTACAATCACAGAAAAACATCAAATACTGAAACACCATGCACCTGTAATCAATAACTTAAAATAAAATCCTCTCGCCCAAATATGTTCGTTCCCGACTCACAAACAGACTTCAAACCAGGGCTGGGCAACAGGGGAAAGTAATCATGGTTTCAATTATTATTGCGTTTTGTTTTTTTTCACATCATTTGTAAACTGCCAGTTTTTAAGCATTTCTATTGAGACCCAAAGAAACAAAGCAAAGCAAATAGCTAAGTAAAATTCTTGCAGGTATGTAGACTGTATAAAGAACAGACAGCATGGCTCCACCTTTTACCTTTGTACAGTTTTGAAGCCAAAAGAGCCTCATTACTGGAGCCGCCATTGTGCAAAATAAAAGCAATAAACACATATATTCATTTTTCTTTCAAAGGTCTAGTCTCTTTTTGGCCCCCTTTCTGGAAGTTTCTTATATCTATGATAAAAACTACACGCGATTGGCAGCTGTCAATTATCATTAAAAGAAACTTACAATCTGGCTATCACCATCTAATAACTAATGAAAAACCAACTCCTCAGAGAAAAATAGGACTTGAACACAATGCAGCCAAATAACATCTTCATATCACTGCAGTGTAAGGATGAGAGAAACATTTCTACAAGGTGAAATAATTTTTTAAAGTTTCACCACCTCTCATTTGAAATGCATTAGGAGACAGAGATTTTGACCTATACTACAGCCAGCCACCAGGGGGAGCAGTTTTTGTGGAGACCTCAGTTAGAGCTGACTGTCATGGCGTCCACTGATTATACAGTCTATGGGGTGGAGTAGTAAAAGGGGGACTCTGATTGGCTGTTATTACACAGACTTTTATGTTATGCAGATTAAATATACTCATAGCTGATCACTGTAATTGATCTGACGTTTATCAGGATAATGAGTCACAATCATCTCATCACCTACTTCAAGATAGAAAAATAAAATCAACAGATATTGTGTGATATTCACCTGCACAGAGTTGAGTCTGCAGTAGCCGTTGAGGGGGAACCGGATCACGTGGGTCGGGTCCTGGTTCCAGCCGGCGTTCACAGAGTTGCACATGACGTCTCCGGTCTCGGGGAAAACCTCCTCGATCAGGACTTTCTCTCCGCTCAGGGCGATCCGCTCGCCCAGGTCAGGGGTCACCCGGACCACCAGACACTCGCAGGGCGCCACCCGCTGGGCCTCCCGCTCCGCCTGCCAACGCTCCAGCTCTCGGACCATGGGGGTCAGCTGGTAGAACCGGGCTTCCTCATAGAGCTGGGGGAAGTCCTGGAGAGAAAGGGGGCGGAGTCAGACTCAGGTGTGTGGTGACCATAGACGGTATACAGAATTATACTGATTATACAGTCTATGGTTGTGACACATGGGCTGTTTTCCAAACCGCCTACTATGACTGTTGACTACTGTTGGGTCTGTTTTGTAGTATGCTACTCTGGATTTCTGTTTCTGAAACTGGAGCTGATGCTTTTTTTTAATGTTTAACTTTATCATAAATAAAGAATACAGAGTATAGAAAACAAACCATGGGCACAGTTTGGCATTTTAGTCATTGACATGCAAAGAGATGACCAGATAGAGCATCAATCAGTGGTGAAGTCACAGGAACAATACAAGTAGATAAATTAGAATTAGAAGTTAATAGAATATATAGAAAAATAAAGACATAAAATTAAGCAGGGGAAGTGAATAAAATTGTATTTTCTTTTTTTGGTGTGTTTTTGGTCCTTTCGTTATTTGCAATGGTTCAAGAAACATTTCAGATTCATTAAGAAAAACAACAAATTCACAGAGAAATTTCAGGGTCCTGTCTTAATGATATGTACAAAGGTTAAGGTAAGGTATAGAAATTTATTACAGCAAAATCATCATATTTAATTTTGACTGACTGTTTTGTTACAGCTGATGGAAAAACTGCTTCCATATTAACCACATTGATTGTGTTTAAAAAAGGCGAATAAGTGATTTATCCAAGCATTTATGATTTACGTAGATGTAAACACTTCTTTAATTATAAGAAGAGAGCAGATTTAGCAGTGCGTCTTTTGCATTCCACTTCTATTCCACGAACTATCTAACATTTGTGTTGTAGTTGTGCTGATTCATTCCAGTTGGTGACAATAGTTCACCTAAAGCTGAGTGCCCCCCTAGTGACTAATACTATTAGGGGAAACAGTGCATTGTGGGAAACAGTATGCCAGGTTGACTGGTCCACTACATACTGAGAAATTTTCCCTGATCTATAGGACATCCAGGAATTTTTGGACTAACTGCAGATCTTGCAAAGTAGACACTGTTAATGTAGTACGCGGTTTGGAAAACAGCCTTTGACTCTTTCATCAAAACCCTAAAGGTTGAAGCATATGATGGATGCTGCAGCACCACCATCAGGTCAGTTGTCACATGCAGACAAATGAGGAGTAAGAGCAGATTAAAGACGATCATGTTTGATTCCTGCAGACGATCAGAGACTGAAACACTCGGAGAATAATGAGAAACAGAGTGGAGCAGGACGCCTTCCTCCTCCTCACACTGATCCTGACAGAGAGCTGCTGCTCGCCCCAGGCCTCACACTATCAAAGCCTCCCCCTCACACACACACACACACACACACACACAAACACACACACACAGGGTTGATGTGTTTTATAAAGCGGGTCTGTGTCTGCGGGCGTTTAGTCATCCTGAGCAGAATAAAAGAGGCAGAACTCTCCGTCTACAGCGAGGAAGACGACAGACATGCAATATGCTGCTGCTCACACACACACACACACACACACACACACACACACGTACACACACAGTAATTTAGTAAAACACACATTCTGCGAGCTGTAAGCGACTCTGTGAGGCCGGCGGCGTTCAACACAGCTTCAGAATCTGCAGAGTTCAAAGTGTCGCTGCTGTTTGTTCAATACCAGCTCTGAACATCGACACACACACACACACACACACACGTACACACACAGTAATTTAGTAAAACACACATTCTGCGAGCTGTAAGCGACTCTGTGAGGCCGGCGGCGTTCAACACAGCTTCAGAATCTGCAGAGTTCAAAGTGTCGCTGCTGTTTGTTCAATACCAGCTCTGAACATCGCCACACACACACACACACACACACGCACACACACACACACACACACACACACACACACACACACACAGAGGTCTAGTTTTGATATGAGGTTGCTCCTGTTCCTTGCCTGTTTATAAAATGTGTTAATTTCTTTTGTGTACTCTGAACTTTTTTCTTTCACATAAATAACTTGCAGTGACCAATCAGTTGTGAGATGTCAGAGTGTTTCCTGTCTCACCTTGAAGTCCTCAGGTAGCAGCAGCTTGCAGGTGCGCAGGAAGCTGAGGATGTACCTGAAGATGTCTCCGTCCCTGTCGATGAAGTAGTGCTGCTTCAGACTGTCCAACACGATGGGCTCTGTGCCATTAAACAGACGACTGATCCTGCAGGAGGAGACACAAGAGACACCTCTCAGTACAAACACAGATTCATCCGCCTTATTCATGAAAGTAGTTCCCAACATAACCACATCAGTGTAGACACTCCTGCTCTCACCTGGACTCGGGGAACTTGGTGAGTGTTGCCAAACTGCTGGTGTACATGTGACCGCCCACGTCGATGTGAACGGGAGCGTTGGCTTTTGTGAGCTGAGCCGGGGACGGGATCCCCTGAGCCGTCATCGGGGACACAGGCGAGCGACTCAGAGACATCCTGGACATGCTCCGCCCCTCCTAACACAGGTAACAACAACAACAACAGGGTGAGAACACAGAGAACAAGGGTTAAGAGTTAGAGGCCGAAGTAGAGGTGAATGCACACATGCAAAGTGGAGCGGGATGTCAGCATTTCCACTGAAAACTCCAGCCTGCCACTTACACAGCAACGGTGAAACTGTATTTCCAGAAAATCTTCACTTTGGAGGTCGTTTTTAAAAGATTTAGTTTAGGTCTGCGAAAACATTGTTTCAGTATAAATAAGAGGCTGAAACACAACAATACCTTTGCATCTAATCCAGGGATGGGAGTTGATAAGGTTTTATTGATACGAATGCCCTTACTGAATCTGATTCTTTATTGATTCCCTTATCAATTCTTCCTGTGAATTTTCTGTGTACAAAAAGTAGACTACAGGTTTTCTGGATCAACATCATTTTATTGAGTTTATATATGACTATATGTGACTAAACAACATGCTTTCAGTTGTTTGGAACCTTGAGCCTGGACTTCCTGTTGGGAAAACATTATCTGTAGGCATTTTGACATTTTTAAGTTTTGGGTATTGTTCACAAAAAGTTATTGATATCTTCTGTGATGGAGGTTGAAATCCTGTTTCTAAACTGGAGTTATATTGATGTAGGCTAACTGCTAGCACATCGGTGCAATTTTCTGTGTACATTAGCATCAAGCTAACAATGTTTTCATTGGCTGTGGTACAGTAGGAGATGTATAATGTGTTTAATGTGTTGCATAAGAATCTGTTGTGAGAGAGAAATGTAAATTCCTTTGTCTTCATTTTTACAGCTTCTTTCGTAAAAATTATAGCAGAAAATCCTGAATAAGATTTTTCTTGGGAAACTGCTATTTATTTGCTAAACTAAGCTAGCTGGGGTGGAAAAATGTAGCGTGGCGTAATGTAAAGAATCAATAAGGGAATTGGTTCTCGATTCCCGTCCCTGGTCCCCATCAAGCTCGATGTGAAAAGAACCTGCAGTTCCCTGAGTGTCCACTAGAGGCTGAGTGGAGGTTGAACTTGCAAATAGTGTAAAAAGTATGTTTTCTTCTCCTCCATCAGATTAGATTCAGTCTCTCTCTGCTTCGTGGCTATGTGATGTGGTCTGGGGGGGTCTGAGGGGGTCCGAGGGGGTCTGTGGAGCACAGCAGCTCCCTGATGAAACGGAGGCTCGATGACCTGGGGGTCCAGCCTCGCTCCGGATTAATTGACCCCTCCCCCCTCAGAGTCTGCACAGAGGAGCTTTGAAGCATGAAAGGTGAACAGGAGGAGGGTTCAGCCCGGCTCTGCCCCGAGGCCTGAACACGCCCGGGGCCAAACCGACAAACACGCTCTATGTGTGTGTGTGTGTGTGTGTGTGTGTGTGTGTGAAGGATCACCTCACCAGTGTGTTCAGAAATCAGAAGGAATAACAAAGACCCTGATCCCAATATCAGTCCAGACTCTAGATCAGGGTCAGGGTTTGTGTTTACAGGTGAGAACAGGAGCTTAGAGACTCACTGAGGGTCACATCCATAAACACATCACTCTGCTCTTCAGTCTGATGGAGAAACTAAACTTTAAATCAGATTTAGAGCAGATTTCAGGGTCACACCATGACCTTTGAACTCTCACATGTGAACAGTCTTCTCTTATCTCCTTTAATTATTATAAATATAATCATTTCTACACTCTAAGACTCCACAGATCCACCTGGAACCAGACCAGAAGGGATCTGCCCCCTTTTTTTGGAAGCAGCATTTCATACCAGACTCCCTTTAAAAGTCACAACATTTTAGGTTACCCCACTTTTTTCAGTCGGTCAGCCTCATTTTCATTCATTTTAGATTTTTTCCTGTAGCTCACAGTTTATTGCAAAATTCGGCACATAAAAAATCTATTAACTTCTTCTTAGTTTGGATTATTTTAGCTCCAACCCCGGACTAATATGGCTCCACGCCGCCCAGCTCAGGCTGTAGGAAGAAGAGAGGAGCTAATAATCAAAGCTGAGTATTAACAGAAACACATTCTGCTTGTGAACTCCTTATATATGCCGAATCTAACATCAAATTTCAAGCTATCAGGATATAGAAAAAAACGGGTATTTTATATAAATTTGTGCGCAAATAGCCATGAAAACCCAAATTAGATATATTCTAAATGGAGTTCTGTGACTCTGCATGACGCGCGTTTTCATTCTGACGAAGAATGTTTCTGATATTTCTGGGGTTTTAAGATCTAAATCGTGAAAACTTCACCTATAAACTCTCTGTGATCCTGCAGCTTCTTACCTGAGACGAGACCGACACTGAAGACATGAGACCGGCTTCTGTCCGCTCCGTCCTAACCGGGTTCAGTCTGAGGATACCGGCTGCTCTTCGCTCCTCTCCGCGGAAAACTGCTCGTCTCCTTCGGTGAGTGTGTGTGTGTGTGTGAGAGAGAGAGTGTGTGAGTGTGTTTCTGGAGCAGAAGAAGAAGAAGAAGAGAAACAGGCCCGTCCGTGTCACTGAGAGAATAAAGAGGAGGGCTGAAAGGGAAGTGTCGCCCGGGGCCCTTCAGACCCCCGGGGGCCAGGATTAGGTTACAATAACGCGGCCGGTTCGTTCTTCTCTCCCGCCCAGCCTGAGCTCTGTCACGGCGCAGAGAGAGGAGAGTCTCCGCCCGCAGAGAGCTGCTCTGTCAGGGAGCTGAAGGAGGATTTATCCGGAGAGTCAAACATCCATCCAGTGTGTGAAGTCCTGAAGTCTCCACAGCAGAGTCCTCAGTCCGTCCTCACGTCCTCCTGTCCGCCCTCCTCCTCCTCCTCCTCCTCCCGGACTGCTCCTGTATTTTAACATCAAACATCCCTCCGGCTCTGGAGCCAAATGACGTCTATCGTCATGCATTCTGCCGCTCCAGCAGCCGCAGGCACTCTGCGCCATTTCAATTACTGCGCGCTGCGAGATGGAGATGTGCGCCGCGAGGCTGCGCACACAGAGCCGGTTTATTCTCCCCATCATCATCTGTCGACTGAGAGTCTGCTGCTGCTGCTGATCAGAGAGGAGGAGGAGAGGACAAAGACCCAGAAACGGTTCTGATACTCTGCAGGATCCAACAGGAACTATTTCATATTCCGGAGCGCGCGTCTTTACGCACAGTCCGCGCACTGTTTGCTGTCAGCGCCAAAGACTGCGCCACACACACACACACACACACACATAAATAGAGAGAGAGAGAGAGAGAGAGAGAGAGAGAGAGAGAGAGAGAGAGAGAGTTCCTGATCGATACCTCGCTGTCAGCCGCGTCAGGATTGATCCACAGAGTGAAGGTTGGAGCTGAAAGCTGCTCACTGCAGAGGTCAGGAGGTCACAGAGGTTTTTCTCCCTCTGGAAATGTTTTTCTTGGAAAACACTCCTGTGTATGTGTGTGTGTGTTTGTTTGTGTGTGTTTTTCCCAACAGCAAAGATCTTAATTTGTGTGAGGATCAGAGAGTCCTTCATCACTCAGCTGTCCCCGTGTTTCCCCTCAGCGTGAACACGATGGTGTTTCTAACTGAAGTTTGGTGGATGTGGATCAGTCCTGAGACTAAAAGACAAATTAACGGATCAGTATATCTATACGAACATTCAGGATAATAATACCACAAAACAAATGATATCAGTGTTATCCACGATAAAGATTTTTCTGCTCACCCTGCAGCTCAGTCAATAAACTGCACTTTCCTGCTGTGTTATGATGCTTTAACTTTTCTAAAATAAAGTTTAGTTTTCATTGAACCCATAGTCATGTTGTATTGTTATCAAAACATCTGGCATTAACATCAAGATATAAAATTTTGTCCATATCCTTCAGCCCCAGTTTAGATCCTCTGACATTATGACAGATGGGATGAGACAGTGAGAAAAATAAAACCAACACATGACCTTAAACTGTGAAATTATGTTTTGTAGAAAGTCTTAGTAAAAAGTTTCAAACTGTTCAGATATTCATATTTGAAAGAAATATGAGGAATACATTTGATAAATAAATCAAAATGAAAGACAAAAAATCGGAACCTGCTGTTGAAAATAAAATATATATATATATCAGATTGAAAGTATTTGTAACATCCACATCCAAAGGTTTTTGAATCATATACAAAAATGTTTCTAAAAGAAATAAAAGAGGTTAAATCCTGACTCCTCTAACTTAAATCTCCGGCGACGTCCTGATGCAGCAGTTTGAGTGATTCAGTGCCATCTAGAGGTAAGGTTATAGAATGTAACCTTCCTTATAATCCAGGACTATACACAACAAAATCTATAAAATTAGTCCTCTTCAGGCTGCCATAGCTAATAAAAAAAAAAGAGATTTTTCAGTAGGCTGTGATCTCACTCTGATGAAAACTTAAATTATATTAATCATATAATAACTGCTTACCAACAGACTCTGCTATAGAAGCCTATTTCTACTATTTAAAAATAATTTTCAAAAAAGAAAATAAAACTGTTAAGTTTTTTTCCTTTAAACGGTCTTCTCATTATTCTGTTGTTTATTGTACTAATGTTTTACCTGCACTATTAACATTTACCCTGTAAAGTGTTGCTTAATTGTTGTTAAATCTACTAATGCATTTACCTGTACTTTTAGCATTTACCCTGTGAGGCATGTTTGAGTTTTTGAAAAGCGCTCTATAAATAAAGTTTATTATAATTATCTTATTGGATGTAAAATGAAGATTACAATTAATCAAAAGTCAGAATTTCAACTTTTATGTCAAAATTTTGACTTTTGATCTCAAAATTTGCACCCAATTATCTCAAATTTTTTGACTTTTTCACAAAGGAGTTTGACTTTTCATGTCACAATTTTGACAAAAAAGCCAAGGTTCTTTTTTGTTACTGTCAGAAATGGATGCCCACTCTCTTCTGACACTGACAAACTGGGTCTTGAACTCATGAACTCTGGATTTTTTGATGTTCATACATGTTTTATCTTTTTTTTTTCTGACAAGACGATATCAGAGTCTTAATATTATCTCTCTCTTTGACCAACCTGATCTCTCTCTCTCCATCACTCTCACCTGTACTCGGGGTTTCTCTGAAACACACAGAAATACAGAAGAGGGGCTGGAACCTTATGTGTGTGTTACTGAGAACACACACACACACACCCAAATGTACCCAAGGAGAGAGAGAGAGAGAGAGAGAGAGTGAAGGCCGTGGGCTGCAGACTGAGTGTGTTCTCTGTAATTAAAGCCTGCAGACAGGAATGAGCTCAAACGAAGAACAAACTCTGATTTAAAGATTCAAATATCTGCTCCTCATGCCGCAGGACTCACTGTACGAGAAGGAAGAGGAGGAAGAGGAGGAGGAGGAGGAGGAGTGATGTGTGTGTGGGCTAAAGACATCCATCAGGCTGCAGGTGTGACAGGTGTTATCGTCGTACTGGTTCCTACTCAAGATTTTTGAGTCTGAATTCACATGCAAAACTATTGAATTAGTGTTTTAATCATCAAAGATACTAAAGAACAGCAAAATATAACAACAACAAAAAATAAATAAATAAAACCAGGCCAAGCATTAGCAGCTCAGCATGAACACAGAGCAGCTCGTCAGTAAAGGTGTAACGAGCCACCAGGGGGCGACAAAGACTCATAAAACACATCTCATTCCATCAGTCAAGTGAAAATCAGCACAAAGGTCATCAGGGTAACATCCGACATCATCATCATCATCTGACAGCTGTTTATTCAGTGTGTTTTCATTAAGAAGCTGCAGTGTCTTTTCCCTCAGGGCGACTCAGTGAGAAAGAGACGGAGGTGACGAGTGGGAGGGACGGAGACGACACACACACACATGGAGACACACACACACACGTCTTTGTTCTCTAATGTCATGAAAATATTTGATCACATGTTAAACACAGATAAGTTGACACTCCTTCAAATTGAAGCT
Source organism: Thalassoma bifasciatum (assembly GCA_008086565.1). Lineage (NCBI taxonomy): Eukaryota > Metazoa > Chordata > Actinopteri > Labriformes > Labridae > Thalassoma > Thalassoma bifasciatum. The sequence goes on from RPOG01006828.1 coordinate 10,641, forward strand.
AAAACACTCAGAGCTCCCCCTGCTGGCTGTCTGCGGTATACGCTCCACCTTCTCCATATAAACAGAGTTACTCACTCTGTCCTGCAGTCACATGGTCAGAAACAAAACAGATGAAATGTTTAAGTTAAACTCAAATGAATAAAAGACGATAAAATCAGACGGTCAGTAAATCGACTGTCACCTTTAAAAGGACTTTATCAAACGCTCAGGTGAGACGGCAGTGTGAGGCTTTAGGTTTGTTCTCAGAGGGACGTCACATCCATCAACTCCAATCATGTCATTACTCACACACACATACACACACGCACACACACAAACACACACACTCAGTGAGAAAGGGGAACTTAATAATCTGGCGCCCTCCTGTGGACACACAGTGTATAAATAATGAATTTAAAACAAAATAAACAGTTTTGCAAACAAAATCATGAACCCAAAATTCCAATTAATACCAATGAATACATGAAACATGATTGTGATTGAAATGTTTTAGATCAAAATTTTCTTCTTACAAACCACAGATTCATTTGTTTCATGAAGTTTTGTTTGCATTTATTTCATGACTCTAATGGGCGGAGCCTCCTCTGAAAGATGAAAGAAGCCTCCTGATTGGTCAGAGGTGGTGCGACAACTTCTGCCCCACAGGCAGCACCAAAAACAACATGAAGTGATAAACAGGAAACCAACATAGATAAATAGGTCTGTCTGCATCTCTTTTCTGTCTTAGTGATGTTGTTAAGGTTACCCATAATGCTCTTTCAGTGTTTTTTCTTCAGCAACAATCAGACAGTGACACGTAATCGAGACTTTAATCAGAAGTGACTGACCTTATTATTGCTCAGCTTCAGTGACAGTTTCATGATTTCACAGTAAGACTCAAACAAACTAAAAGTAAATACACTGTTTTATTGGATATACTATCAGGACAAATCATCAAGTGTTTGGATCAATGAGGAGTCATTTATCCTTTAAATTAAGTGGGGGAAAAATCAAAATAGGGCCAAATTTTTCACTGCTCTACACCTATCAGGGGTTGACAGCAATAGACTCTGTCTTTACTGCTGCATGAAAGATTAATTTACTTATTTATCTTATATAAATAGGTAATGAAGTCAGTCATTAAGATGCAGCTTGTACGTCTAAACTGTAAGTGTTAATGGTTGATAACAGATCCCTTAAAAAACAAACACTTGATAGGATCACTAAGACATAAAAACAGATGCAGACAAACCTGTTTGTCAATGTTTGTTTCCTTTTAACTCTCCATGTCCCTCTTTGTTCCAGCTTCTTGTTGGGGCAGAAGTTGTCACGCCATTTCCCTGAGTGACCCTGACCAATCAGGAGGCTTCTTCCATCTTTCGGAGGAAGCCCCGCCCACGAGAGTTATGAGGAAATACAAGCAAAACTACACGGAACATAAACGCAAATTCTGCAAATGAATCTGTGGTTTGTTCTGAAATCACAATTTTTGTTCACGAAATTTGTTTTTGTTCTCAAATAAATCATTTTTGATCGCAAGGTAAAGACACAATTTCTCCCCAGAGAGGAGCCGATCACCTGATTATCCTAACAGCTCCACCTGTAAATTAAGTCGTAAAGAGGTCAAAGTTCATCTGGAGTCAAAGTTTCACTCTTCATGTCGTTAACAAACATCACCAACTCTCTGTTTCTGAGCGTCTTTACACCTGGATTTCAGTCCCTGTCAACTCCACACCACAGCTACAAACCGACCAATCACAGGGCTCCCAGGCTGCGCTGTTTTGATACGTTATCAGTTTTTGACCTGTAGCATGTGCAGGCTTGAGAGCAGCAGACGTATAAACTCGACCGTGGCTCTCAGAAGTTTAACATGGCTGCTCCATTTGACCTCCTGTAACCGCCTGTGGCCCCGCCCCCTTTAGAGCAGGTCTGGGAGGGGTTTGGAGTAATTGAACATCAGGTAGTCCATGCGGTAGAATTCGTAAACGCTCTGTTTCTCGGTGGCGTTCAGCTGGGAGAAATACTTCCTCATGATGGAGGCCGACGTCCTCTCGTCCTGTGGGTTTCTGTCTTTATAGTCGGGGAAGACGACACCCAGCGGCGCCCCAACGCTCCGTAGCAGGAAGTTGGCCTCACTGTTCATGTTCTCAAACTTCCCGATGAAGTCGTAGTGGATCATGCAGGGGTGACACAGCACGCCAACTCGCTCCCAGTGGACGTCCATCCCCACAGGGCGCCTGCGGTCCAGCAGGTACTGCACGAACTCCCTGAAGGTGACGCCACTGCCACTGCTGAGGGCGTTCTGCGAGGCATTGGCGCGGTACCTGGAGATGATGGCGCGTCCAAACACGCTGTGGTAGTAATGGTTTGGGTTTTCGAACTTGTCCCGAAACGCCGACACCAGGCGCTCGAAGGGGTCCCGGATGAACAGCACCTTTGTGTAGGATTTGAGCCGCTTCAGGACGCCATCCAGCTTGAAGCTGGACAGGTGCGGCAGGCGGTTGTGGATGTGAACGGTGTCATGAGGGATGTCCAGGGCAGAGTCAGCGTAACCCGCCAGAACCATCAGAACCCGCTTCCAGTTGGAGCAGCCGGCTTTGGGGACCTCACAGTACAGAAGCCTGGACTGGTCCTCGGCCCAGATCATGTCCCCGTGGTTCCTGGAGACCACCTGCTTCAACACGCTTGGCATGTACGTGGAGCAGACGTCGTCCAGCAGGCGGCGCCGTAGCTCTTGGGTCCTCTGATGTGCTTCCCTTTGGGATCCAGCAGGGAGCGCTGCAATGCTCAGTTCGGGATCCCGAGGTTCAGAGTCCTTGAGAATCAGGGGCAAAACGCCACCTCCTGACGAGGTGTTTGATGACTCCTCCTACAGAGAGAAACAACAGGATAGACAACACGCGTCTTAATCATCTGTGTCTTTCTCAGACTTGAGGTGTTCTTGGGGAAACTGTTATATACATCACACCAGCAGAGGGCGCTGTTTGTTACAGAAAAGTGGATCCACATAAAAAGTACAGGCCAAAAGTTTGGACACATCTTCTCATTCAATTTGCGTTTTCTTTATTTTCATGACTATTTACTGGACTGACTGACCTTCGTTTCTTAAACTAATGATGGTACTTGTTTTACTTTAGTTAGCTGATTGGTTCTCGCCATAATATGAATTTTAACACTTGTCCAATAGGGCTGTTGGCTGTGTATTAACCTGACTTCTGCACAACACAACTGATGGTCCCAACCCCATTGATAAAGCCAGAAATTCCTCTAATTAACCCTGATGAGGCACAGCTGTGAAGAGAAAACCATCTCAGGTAAGGACCTCTTGAAGAATGCCAAAAGTGTACAAAGCAGTAATCAGAGTAAAAGGAGGCTATTTTCAAGAAACTAGGATATAAAACATGTTTTCAGTTATTTCACCTTTTTTTTGTTAAGTACATAAATCCACGTTTTCATTCATATTTTTGATGCCTTCAGTGAAAATCTACAATGTAAATAGTCATGAAAATAAAGAAAATGCATTAAATGAGAAAGTGTGTTCAAACTTTTGGTCTAGACTGTATATGTGTTACAGCTGTCGTAGAAAGAGAGTGTGTTTTTATTTGTGTCTCACCTCGTCAGCGCCCCTCTGTACATACTTCCCACCTGTGGACAGAAGGAGCAGAAGGTGAGCACATGTTTAAAACACTGACCTGTCTTAGTGATGCCCTCCAGAGGTTTCTAAAGTAAGACACCAGTGGAGCTGAGGACGTAGTTGAGCCACTGAGCTAACAGACAGCCTCTAGTGGACAGGAGAGGAACTGCAACACAACTTTAACCGAAAGCTGGTTAAGAGGCTTTGTTTTAATAGGAACCTCTTTATTGAGATAAAACCCAAATCCTCGTTTCTTATCACAGTTTATCTTATTGCTGAGGATGGGAATCAAGAACTGGTTCCTGTTAATAATCAATAAGAAATGGTTTAATCCATCAACATCATTAACTTTTTGACCAAACGATTCCCTTATCGATTCTTTACATTACGCCAAAGTGGACAGACCTTATCTTGACTATTTGCCAAGCTTAGCAGATAAATCCCAAAGAATTTAATTAATCTGGATTTTCCACTTGATGTTTTACTAAAAAATCTGTAAAACTGGACACACACACACACACACACACACACACACACACACACACACACACACACACTCTCCTATTGTACCAAATGTAATGTGCATAGGAAATTGCATTGATATAACTTTGGTTTTAGAACAGAATCTCAACTTTCATCACAGAAACATTATCACAATAACTTCTTAAAAACAATACTACAAACGCAAAAATATCAAAATACAAACCGGAAAACCAGAACTCATGGGTGATTTCAGCATAACTACGGCAAGCTCAAGGTTCCAACAGCATAAAGCATTGCTTAGTCGCCTACTTTGGTCAATAACATACAACAAAACAATACATAGACATCACCTGCTGTGTGATTTTTACTAATTTTTGTTTGTTTGTTTATGTCCAGAGATAGCTTAATCCATTGGCCAATTACACAACCATATACTTTTAAACTAAATAAAGAGTTTTTGATGCAGAAAACCTGTAATGCTACTTTTTGTGCACAGAAAATTCACAGCAGAAATTAACAAAGAATTTAATCCATGAGCAGAATGGCCAGAATAAGGGCATGGATATCAATAAATCATATCAATACCCATTTCTACTAATCTCATCTTCATGAATTGATGTTTCTCTTCAGATTTAAACATGCAGAGGTTCGAGCTCTAATGGGTGAAATCTGCCCCTGAACTGTTCACCTCGGCTCCCATCAGTCCTGACTCTGAGAGGATTGAAGAAGAAGAAACAGCCCAACGCCGTCTGAGCAAACACAAGAGGCACAAAGGAGCAGAGAGCGGAAAACTAAACCTGAGATTATAAATCCTCCTTTAGAGCTTCAGACTGCGGCTGCTGCTCCTTTAAACCATCTGCATCACGTACACACACACACACACACACACACAGAGGGGGAAATGTCAAATCCTCTTCAGACTTCAAACACTGAGTTTATCTGTGAGGTTTCATCCCGTCGTCTCTGAAATTCAAACAAATGTTAAACTCGTTAAAGGAGTCACATGTTGGATGTTTGAGGTTTTCTGAACTCTGATTGGAGCCAAAATCCCCAGAGGAGGGACCAGTTTCAGGACTGCAGGTGGGTCAGTTCATCGCCTGGACTCTTCTACTACAGAGCCATGCTGTTGTAATCCTGCAGAGTGTGGTTTGTCGTGGTCTCTCTGAGATTGGTAAAGTCCTGCGTTACTCTTAAATGTAAAGTTATTTTTCAGCCTCACTGGAGTTTTCTGACCCCCAGACCATCAGCGACGCTTACGCTGAGCCCGAGCTGGGTGCTCCCTCTGTATCCTGAGTCTCTGGTTGCATTTTAGGTGGAAAATGAATCTTCTTCTGCCCATGTTTCAGACTTCATGACCAGATATGTTGGTCTGGAGCTGGTTTCAGACGTTTCATGGCTAAAAGTCATGGTCTTCACTTTTGATTCTAATGTTGAGTCTTTGTGCTAAGTTTTGTTAGCTCCATCATTAGCTACGGTAGGGTGACCATATTATAAAAAACCCCAAAAAGAGGGCCCCCTGCTCGGCCTCTTGGAAAAAATATACAAAGACACTCAAGAACAGTAAAGTAGCTTCATAACCCACACATTTATTTTGAGCCCTCGTTCTCTGTTTGAAGTGAAAATGTTCTATGATGTAAACATAAATAATGTAATGAAGCCTATTTCCTCCAGTTAAAAAAATATTGACAATCAAACACTGACTTTGACACACTGAAGATTCCTTTTAACTTTTTTTAAAACTTATTCTGAAAATACAAAGTCAAGTTTCGATAAAAAAGACAAAATTTCAAATTTCTTCTTATATTGACCATCTATCTCAAAACTTTAACTATCTCCTCTAAATATTGCCATTAATCTAAAAAAAATCTTAACTTAATTATCTTAAAATATTGACTTTTTGTCACAAAATTTTGACTTTTTGTCACAAAATTTTGACTTTTTTCTCATAATTTTGATTTTTTGTCTCAACATCTTTACTTTTTTCTCTAAAAATTTGTGTTTTCCTCTCATAGCTTTGACTCTGAAGCTCAATTTTCTTTTTCTCACAAAATTTTGACTTTTATCTCACAATTTGACTGAATATGGGGCAAAAAAGTTCTTAACACTGGCTATGACTGCAAGGAAAAGAGGGTTACTACCACATATCTGCAGTTCTTCTGCAAAAGTGCATTTACACTTCAGCATTTTCTGTCCAAGAGCATAACACAAACAGTCAAAGTAGACCCAATATTTTGTGGAATTTTATGAAATGATTTTACCACCAAAAGAAGGACATGTCCAGGAAAAAGAGGACGTTTGGTCACCCTGACTGAGGTCATAAACTAACCATAGGTAACTGTTTACACATGCCAACAGGTGCATGTTTGGCCAACAGAGATCAAACTCTATGTATCTGTGTGTGTGTGTGTGTGTGTGTGTGTCCTGATCAAAGGCTGACCTACACTGAGGTCGTCCTCCATTGATTAGAGTCCAGCTCCTGCTGCTGCTGACGGACTGAACACAGACAGCAGCCAACTCAAGCTGTCAGGGAGTGTGTGTGTGTGTGTGTGTGTGTGTGTGTGTGTGTGTTTGATAGAGAGAGTGTGTGAGTGTGTGTTCAGGTGAGTGTGATGTTTACAGCCTCACAGAGCTGTTAGAGGACGGAAAATCTTCAGAGTCCTGATGAAGATGGAGTTTCACTCAGATTAAAGTCCCTGTGAGGACTTTCTAGGTGAGCTTGAAAAAGTTTCACTTCCAGATAGATGCCTGATCCTAATCCACTAATCTAGAATCAGATTATCAGCACTAAAACATGGTAATTCTAAAAGCAACTTCTCAGCTCCCCATCTGGGTCGGACTGGATCAAATTGACTTACGACAAGTCAAGTCTCCAAGACAACAGGGTGCTGGCTGACAAAGTTTAACAGTGAGATGAGAGATCTGTGTTTTTCTCTGCTGGAAACAATTTCTGTGATATATTTTGTAGTAAAGGTGGACACTGGAGTTGGACTGTCAGATAGAAAAAGGAGGTTTGAGCAGAAAAAAGCTTAACAGGAGAGCTATAGAGCACAAGCTGTTTGTGCCACTGTCCATTCCAACTCACACGTCACAGTTATTCTGCAGTGATCTGTTCAAACCTGAGAGTCTGTCAATAAAATGAAGAGCCAAGTTATATTTGCTCTGTGTGAAGTGAGGTTGGAGTAGGTAGATGAGCACTGGTCGGACATAACCAGGATTCACTGACGTTACACAGTACAAAAACGTCTCAGAGCACCGGGCGCTGAGTCAAGCTACAAACAGCCGGCTGCTTGTTGTCACGTTTCAAACAAAAAAGTTACGTAACTGTAAATAAAAACATTACCTTGTCACTTTGCATCCTGGTAAAAGTTATCTTGACCAAAGAAAACTCGTATTAATAAGATCTGCTTTTGCTGGTGTGAGTCATGTTTCCATGGCAGTGGGTGCTAGTGCTCATGGGAAATGGAGTCTTTATCCCAGATAAACAGTATTTCTACTAGACTGTCTTCACAGCGCCTGGTGTCACACTGATCGGTCACTATGTGCTTAAGCTCTTTCATCCCTAAAGTCTAGTTTGACTCTATGCAGTGAACACACGAGGCAAAAACCATGACATATAATCGCTGCGACTGCTCCTCTCTGCAATAATGTCAAACATGTCAGAGGGTGTTTGAAGGCTTAGTCACTCCAAAATGACTGAACAGAAGTCAAAAAGTAACTAAAGTTGAAGCCATGTCTTTTCCAATATACTGACTCTGATGAGATTTGTAAACAGACGCTTTATGAAGACATAAGCGATCCATGCACGTCTCAGCAATGGTGCTTAAGTTTGGTTCATGCAAGCCCTAAGTGTATGAAACAGGACTCTGTGACTGTCCTGTAGGGCATCAAAGCTCCAGCAGGGGGCGTATTTCAGAAATGTTGGGAGTTTGAGATGAAGAAGGTCAGCAGCCTCCTCCTCCTCCTCCTCCCTTTTACTCTGCTGTGTATCTAATTTTATCTCCCCAGACCTCGTTAACTTGTCCAGGTGTGTTTACCGACTCCTGACCTCGCTTGCTGTCATGCTTTCTCCCTTAGGACTCTTATTAATTACCCAGCATGCCGTGCTCTGCAGAGCTCAGCACCTGCTGCAGCCAATCCGGAGCTGATGACCCAACAGCAGAGAAGCTGATGTTGTTTCAGAGAGAAAACTGCACGCTTCCTCTGTGTCAGAGGAGGAGCTTAGGTCGCCAACAAATACAAACGCAACACATGAGGATGAGCGGCAGAGGTCAAAGGTCAAAAGTCAGGGGTCAGAGGTGACGACTGACCTCGCAGATGTCTGATGATCTGATGACTTGATCCTGATCAGAGTGTTATTAATAATATTTGATGATAACTTCAGCCCACTTTCACCATCTGAAACTGAGAGGAAAACATTGAACACACACACACTCACACACAAGCTCAGCATTAACCTTTCACAGTGTTTGTTTCCTCAGCTGCAGGTTTTAAACTCAGATGAATACATATTTAAATCTCCAGTTGAGGTTTTTTTTTTTTATCAGCTCCTGAATGTTCAGCAGATTACGCTGCGGAGCTCAGAGCGGCAGCGAGGACTGAGAGAAATCCTCAGAAACGCGGCGCTCACAGTGTTTGTGCCGCTTTATTGTTCTTAAGGATTGACTCACGGCGTTAAGAGACGATGAGGTAAAGCTCTCAGTGATCATGTGACCTCCTGCTGCTCCGACACCAACATCAGCTTGACTTTACACTCATAACACGGTCATTTATAGTCTGAATAACACTCTGCTGCTGTGAATAAAACACTGAGTTAAAGAAAAACAGAGTAGAGACAGAATCCTGAGAGGTTCGGAGGTTCATAGCTCTGTTTCAGGTGAATAAAAACCTCACACAAAGAAAGTTAAATGATTTAAACCTCTGAACAAAAGCCTCCTCTCTGATGGACTCAGACTGACTCTGTGGGGATCCTCTCAGGGTTTGAGCTTATTTCTCCTGCTCACTGACTCTCGGTGTGACAGGAAGCTCCTCTCTTCTCCGCCCGCTCTCAAATATTCATCAGCTCATCATCAATAAAACATGAGCCAGAAAAAAAGAGAGACAGACTCTGAAAGACCTCTGGATGTTAAGGATCATCCTTCGCTCAGACACAAACTCACACGAGAGCTGCATGATATTGGGGAAAATTGATATCTGGATATTTTTGTTTCCTGCCTGAAATTACGATACTAACTCACCTAATTGCTTCTGTCTCTCTCTGCCTCCGTGAACACAATCTGAGTTTGCAAAGAGTCCTAATCATGTTGATATCTCTCGTTTATTGATATTGATCTATAATATTTCCTGTAAGTGATTTTCCTCACAACAGGTCAACCTTTTAGTTATGCGCTCCTGCACAGAGGCTCCATCATTTAAGTTTCTCTCAACGACCAAATAAAATAACTAAGCGGACAAACAGTGGCTCACAGGGTTTGTCCTCCTCCTGCATTTTGCTTTATTTTTGTAGAATTGAATAACCCTTTTCCACAAACATGAATCAATGAAAAGTAATATTAAGAGACATTTCTAGAACAACCATAATGCATTTTGTGAAGATAGTCAGTCATTAAGAGAGAAAAAGTGATTTTTGCAGGAAGCTAAGCAAACTTTAAGCGGCAATTTACTTGGACATTGAAGTACAACTTTTTCTAGTTTTATGGCAGCTCTTGAAATCAAACAGCATTGGAAGGAGGAGGTGAAATAAACAATAAAATGGGCAGTCTGTAGATCAAAACTTAGAGCTGAAAAAGCAACTTTGAGCCCGTTCTGACTGAAGACAAAGCTGCAACAAAGCACAGATCTTGAAGCCGCTGCCTTTAACCCTAAAAGTGTTAAATAAAGCACCTTGTGTGATACAGTTGTGCCCAATAGTTTACACCCCCCAGCAGAATTTCTGATTTTTTTGGCCTTTTCTTAGAAAAAATGAATGAGAAACTTCAAAAATTACCCTGTTAAGAAGTTTACGCAACTCTGGTGGTTTTGTCCTGATAAATGCTCAAAAGTGAACACAAATGTGTTTTCAATGTCTACTAAAGGTAACCATCCTCACCTGGGATCCATTTGCTTGTCATCAGTGCGTGTGTATAAAAAAATGAACAGGGTCACTTTTGAAGTTTCTGTTGTCATTATGATTTAAAAAGAGTAAACACAGTTGTTTGTTCATAAATGTCTTCACCCAACCTCTAACCATGAGTGACAGAAAAGTTTTTGTGTTATCATTCATATTTTTTGCGAAAAGTTCCAAAAAAAATCAGAAAATTCTGCTGGAGGGGGGGTAAACTTTTAGGCACAACTGTATGTGATTGGGTGTAGACAAACAACATAAACTTATTTATAAGGCTCTGATATATTACAATATATAATACTCCTTAGGATATGAATTGTGCATTAGCATATCGCAATGAAAGATATATCGTGCAGCCCAATTCAGCAGCTTCATATTAGTGAAAATAAGTGAAAATCAACTCTGAGTCACTGTCAGACGTTTTGCCACACATAGAGTTTGGTCTTTCAGGGACATACAGATTTCATTCAAAGTAAAAGACCAAATAACTATTTGTAGACCAGTCCTCAGGTGTGATCGTGACTCACTCTGACACAGCAGACAGAAACAGCGTCCTTCCACTCACACACAAACACAAACACACACAAACACACACACCTCACGGCTAACAGACTCACACACAGCGTCAGTTTTCACCCTCTGAGAGTTCGTTTGGTTTCTATTTGGAGCTGCTCAAGCTGTGACACTGATCTCACATTTCACAC